>CM035592.1:66256437-66393278 GCA_020423425.1 Chrysopa pallens
ACATCTATCATAAGCCAACACTAACTAACGTCACTAGTCCTGTTGACTCAACTCACCATTATCAACAAAAATTGTCCAATTACCACATAATGGTAGACCGGGCTTTAAGAATCCCACTCTACCTGTGGAGAAACTGGAAGTACTACATGTGGCCCCAAAATGATTTAAGCTAGACGTCCTGGAAAGCTTCGAAATATTTATAAACAAAAATTGCCCTCGAAAATTATTAAATGATGTACAGGCGGATGTACAGTATTCTCCACTTTTTGAAGTTCTTAATTTTACTTTTAATAATGTTTTATCAATTTTATAGTTTTATGCCCTTGACAAATAATTTTAAATTTTATGCTTATTTTAGTTGTTTTTAACCAAATTTGTTTTGTTTTACACTTACATTACTTCTGATGTCCTGTTACCATTTGAGTAATTTTGTTATTTTTTTAATTTATTTTTGTTTTTTTTTTTTTTTTAAATTATTATTAATTTTTTTATTTACGTACACTACCTGTGTGTGTTTTCTTTTTTTTTATCGTTTAATATTTAATAATTACTGTGAGCATGTCTAGATTATCTAATATTTTCGATTTTTTGGTTATTTTGTATACACTACCTTTTGTATATTTTGTATTGGGTACGGCTAAATAGCCTAAAGCAGAAATAAAATTATTACACAGTTTTGAAAATGGCCTTATAGACCGAAATATATGTCCACATTTTAATAAAAAATTGGTGAAACAAAAAATGCAAAGTAGTTTTTTTTTATAACTTAAAATAGGTTAACTTCCACAAAAAAACGTGGTTGTCGTCAATTCAACATCTTTGTATGTAAGTAATATTAATAAAATTGTACAATATTACTACATTTTAGTTTGTGTGAACGTCTAAACTATTATTCCAAATTATATAAACGAATGTCTGTTTGTATGTTTGTCCAAGTATTTCTCAGAAACTAACAATCGGATTGCAATGGTTCTTTTTTATTACAATATCTGGATGACCGAGCTTTGCTCGGTATTTTTTTATTTATAAATTGTGTTGAAAACACTCATTGACTTCATGTTACTTAACAACACCATCTGCTGTTGTGTCGTTAAAGCAATTAGTTGCTCACAAAAAATAGTATTATTATTAATATTCGCCAACAGATGTCAGGAAGAGTCATATTTTTCAGTTGAGACTATTCGAAATCGATAAAACACGAATAAAATGACATTTTCTAAAAATGATTCCTAGCTAGATCGATTTATCGCCCCCAAAATCCCCTATATACTAAATTTCATGAAAATCGTTGGAGCCGATTCCGAGATTTCAATTATAAATATATATATATATATACAAGAATTGCTCATTTAAAGATATAAGATTATATATCTTTCAAATTAAGGTTCATTGATTGTAACTTTTATAAAAATGAGTCAATAATTTTAAGACATGGACTATTGAATGTGCGCTTTACTTAGACTTTTTACAATGTAGTGATACTTCGACAATTGCTTTTTTTACAAGAAAATACGATTTGGACACACATGATTATACAATAATTTATTATCAAAGAGGAGGGGCATTCTTAATTTTTAGGGCAACCAATAACAAATCCTCTAATGACCATGGACACAAAACAACAAAAAATAAAAATTGTATCCTACTTCGGAAAAATGAACCAGTAAATAGAATAATACTTTTACATATAATTAATTTCCTCCTAACCGAATTCTATTCGATGTCGGTGAATCTAATGAATCTATGTTTTACTAACAAATTGATTAGCACCAACTACGAATGGTAATTAGGCCCAAGAATTATAATTAATAAAAATATTTTTCATGTCAAATTATTTTGTGATTTTTGGTCCATTTTTTTAAATCGGTTGCAACATTTTTGATTTGAATTACATGTAATTTACATGAAATATCTTTAAATTTTCGTGGATAAATAACTCAAAAAAATAATTATGCAAATGTTATGAAATTTAATATGCAAAACATTGACATGAATATGCAGCACAGGTCGAAGAGATTTCTACGATAAAAATAAAATTTTAGTATAAATTTAGAAACATTTTTTCCGAGAGTCTCCTAAACAAGCTCTCTGTTTTCATGCCAATAATGTACATGCCAAATTTCAAAACATTTGGATAAGTTTATGTTTTAGTTATTTGTGAGAGAAAATGGACAGATTTTACATAAAACAGTGTGCTTCTAACATCTGCGAATAATCCCTTTTATGTACACGTTTGTAATTACTTCCACTGGAGGCATATTAATTTTTCTACAGAACTACTCCAAAAATAAAAAATGCGTGGTGAATACTCCTATAAACAAGATAAAAATCTTAAAAAATATTAACAAAGTCAAGTACATTAACCTGGCTAGAGTACTATATACATAGGCATTCTTACGTTTTAGAGCAGCATTAACTCCTCTTAAGTTTAACTGTATGTTTAACATTTATGCTAACACAAAAAATTCTAAACTTTTTAAATAAAAATTACATATACTACATGAATATATATTTGTATTCACAATTTTTAAATTTTTTAAACTAAGTAATTTTCACAATCATGAAAATTACTTATATTTGTATTATTAATGCACCAATGTCATTCCTCTTTAACAATTGTCTATGGTACGCCGGAATATTCATATATACAGCGCCTTACTAATACTAACTCGGCCCCTAATACTGATCATTTATTTTTTTACTAAAATTCAGAAACACTTATTTTCGATACCGATATATATGACACGAAATTAAAGTAAACTCAAAATAGCCCCTCGAAGTAACTAAAAAACAATTTTTCAATTCCCCAATTACCCTTCACAATTAAGTTGTATAATTGAAAATAAGTATGGAAGCTATTTTATATAAAATTATCACCGGCGTCTAATTTTCTATAGTTTGAAAAGGAAAATTTTTAAATAAAAATGTTTAACAGAAATATAATTCACTGTCTATATTCAAGAATTTTAATTTTACAATGAATCTTACAACTAACAATAATCAATTTTTTCTAATATACAAATAAAACTACTTAAAACTACGGTAGATATTAAAATTATTATGTTTTTATATTTGTTAAGATTAAAAAATCTGTCATGAACGATTCTAACATGACATTAACATTACAAAAATACGTTAAAGAGATTATATTACAAATAGATTTATGTTTTAATTGTAATTTCTAAAAAATTCCATCTTCATAATATATTCGGCAACGGACAATTTCAATCTGTAAAAGTTAAAATATTATTAATAAATGATGTCTAATGATTTTAATTATCTAAAGAACCGAAGAAAGAATTCGAAAGAAGACTGGGGATATTTAAGTTATAACCAATTAACAAAACAAAAAGGTACTGTATCTTGCTTATCCAAGGAACTGCATTTGGCTAGACAAATAATCTATTTGGTTAAGTGTTAATTAAGATAAATAGACATTTATAACGATACTAGCAGGCCCGGCAACGTCGTTTTGCCATTTATTTCTAATCAACATCAATATTTTCTAAGTATAACAACATATTCTCAACACTCTATTTCTAAATAATGAAAGCTGAGGCAAATTAGAATGAATAATGATATAAATTTATATTTTAAAGCAGACCCACCCGGTGCATTGGTTGCTGTGTTAATTTTCCCATTTTATTAAATGATATTATATCGATTACATGCGAATGCAATTCTACCCTTAGGGGTATAATTTCAGAAAATCTTTTCTTATCGAAATCCCGGTATTTAGTCGGCTGCACCCGATATTTACCCGATATTTGGTGGGTACACCCGGTACCGCGTTCACCTGATAATTTGTGCTGTGATACACATACACTTGATGAAAGATATATGGAACTCCTGAACCACGAATGATTCCGGTAATACTTGAAAAATGGGATATGCACACTTTATAAAGTTGGTAGTACAACATACTGCTATTGAGAAGAGATAAAGAAGTTTATTTTGAATTTCAAATATAGGTTTTGGTTTGTATGGACATGATGCTAATAGGATTTGTAACATGTGAGAAAAAAAAGACAAAAATTGTTTCACAGCTAGGAATATTTTGTATTCGAAAATTAAATTTTCGTTTATAGTATTTTCCGTTACATATTATGTTTCTGACCGTTTAAACCTTCCCTGAACTTCCACAAATATTTCAAGATCAAAATAGCAAAGTCGATCCAGCCATTCTCGAGTTCTAGCGAGTTCTAGGGAGACTAATATATATAGATTTAATAAAAAAAAATAAAATATTTACCTCTCAAATTTTTCATAAACAAAACCTGTGGTTCCAGCAAAATTATTCCCTGAATTCGCATAATTTTTTTATAATTTTTTAAACATTGTTTTAAATAATCTCTTGTTGATTTTGTTAAGCTTGTTTTTCCCAAACATTTGACTAATTTTTGAGTGAAATTGATTTTCATACGTAATTTTAATAAATCCTTAGGACTTTTTACATCATTCGCTGTTACTTCCAACGGATGAAATTCTTCAATTTTCATATAATTATAAATAATTTGAATATCTTCCATTGTTGTATCATTGTCAAGTTCTAGGTCTAACAAGCTATAAAAAAAAAAATTTCGTTAATATATTTTATCATAGATTTTTTATATTGTTAAATTCTTATTTTAAAACGTGTATGTATAGAACACAATATATATTAGAGAAAAAAGAAAAAAAAAATATTTTGTTTTAGCGGCAATACCTTTATAGGAACACATAAAACTGAAATAGATAATTTTTGTGATAATGGAATGTATTTTAATTTCTAATTTTTGTAATTTAAAATGTGCGACTTTTATAGGTAGTTAGGCATACATATTTGATGGTACAAGAAGCATGGGGGTGCCATAGAATATGGACGCGAAATATAAGTTAAGTCGCCATGTTGTAAAAACTAACATATTTTTACGTAATGTTCAATAAATAAATTAAAAATGTTCAATCGAATAAATAATTAATTAAATCGAACATACAATAACATTTCTAATAATGAGCTCCTTCTCTATCTATAATTGGAGACCCCCGATAAAGTGAAAATTTGCACATTGTAAAAAGTGTTTTTGTAATAAAAAATAAATCAAATGTGTAAATTAATACCACAATTTTTTTTGTGTTTAGTACGACAAATATTCAAATATAATTTTGAAGACTGTAAGTAAATATTCAAAAACATTACTTAATTTTTTTTTTTTATGAACAATTAATTATTAAAAATTACCGTTTCTTATTATTTAATTTCGCAATTAAACTTAAAAACTGTGGAAAATATTTATGATATAGTGCAAACAAATGTTGATAATAAATATACATTGGCTAAACAGCGTCTGTTTATTTTATATATAATATATTAAATATATAAAATATTTTCACGAAAGCTAAGATAATTGAATTCGTAAATTAATTAGTGAATTGCAATTAGGTAAAATGAAACCTTGTCAATTACTATGAAAAATGAAAAATTTACCCAACACAGAAATTTTTGAGAAACTATCACGCCCGTCATGGTTACATAAATTACCTAAATCTGTTAGTAGTATATTAGCAATTTCTAAAGATAATTTTACATATTAGCGGAAATAAGTAACAGAATAATGAATATTGGAAATAATCAATCAATAAATATCAGCGAACAGGGCCTGAATAATAGTTCAAAAGTTTCAATAAATGAAATTTAGTTTAAAATTTTGGAAAAGAAATTAAAATATTACGTTATTATTATTTTAAATATGGTAAATGTTACTCTGAAAAGTGTAAGCCGGTGGTCGATGGAGAAAATATCAAGACATAACGGTTGTGTTGCCGCCCATTCAAGTCCTAGTATCGACCATAGACTTTTTTTCTAGATAGAGAATTCCGAATTCGTTTTTTGGATACTGGTGGCGTAAGTATCTCCATTATACCAGGAAACCGAAAAAGAAAAGCTACCGATTTCAAGCTATACGCAGCAAATGGCAGCAAAATTCTTACATATGGTACACAAGTTTTAAATTTAGATTTAAGGCTCAGGAGAATATGTGTATGGCTATTTATCATAGCCAATGCATCAAAAGGTACAATTGATGCAGATTTTCTAAGAGAATTTTCCTTACTAATCGAGCTTAAAGCTTAAAAACAAAAAATTAATCGACAGCTTAACAAAACTATCAATTTATGGATCACAAACAGTAATGACTCCAATAACAAAACCCATAGTTCAACCAAAGCAATGAAATCATGGAATTGTACATTATATATTAAAAACAGAATATAGTATAGCGCGTCGATTGAACCCAGAAAAAATAAATATTGCAAGAAGAGAATGTCGATTTCTTCTAAATAATGATATAATTAGACCTTCAGATTCACAGTGGCCGAGTTCATTGAATTTCATGGGCAAGAAATGTGGGTCGTGGCGAATTTGTGGAGACTATCGTAAGTTAAATGATATGGCTATTCCAAATCGAAATCCTTTTCCAAATATGGATGTTATATGTATTATTTTACTTGGAACAAAAATATTTTTCAAGGTAGATTTACTTCAAGCTTATTATCAAGTTCAGCCAAAATAAGCCATAATAATACCGTTTGGAAGTCGTTAAAGGACCTAGTTTTCACCTTAGCCTATCTGATCGATATTTTAATTGCATCGAAAATGAAGAAGATCATAAAAAACATCAATTATTACAGTTCTTGAACGGTTAAATATATTTGGATTAACAATTATTATTAGTAAATGCGAATTAATATATAAAAGATATATTAAGATATAAAAAGGAAATCATTTTACTTGGACAAAAAATTCTGCGTTAGGACTACAATCCGATCCAAAAAAGATTCAGGTAATACTTGATTATAAACAACCTGGAAATCGTCAAGAACTCTGAGCGTTTCTCGGTTTATTTAATTTTTACCGAAAGCACATTAAGAACCAGCTTAAAATCAAGATATTTTAAATGACTACTTAAAAAATGTAAAGAAAACGACAAAAGTAAAATAAATTGGACACATTAAGCTGCTAAAAGTTTTGAAGCTTGCAAACACGATTTAGTTAATGCCGCATTGTTAACTTATCCGAAAATGGAATATAACTAACTTCATTTATAGATGCATTAAATGTATCTGCGGATGGGGTATTACAACAATTTGAAAAATCAACTTGGAAACCTATTGGAAACTTTTTCTCAAAGAAATTGAATGGAACACTACAAAAATATATACATACGACAGAGAACTTCTTAGTATGAATTTGTAAGAGAAATTTTTCAAATATTTCCTAGAAGGTCGTATTTTTCCAGTTTATACAGATCATAAACCTATAATTTTTGCATTTAAACAAAAAAAATGGAAAAGCGTCTCCAACACAACTAAGGCACCTTCAATATATGTCTTAATTCACAACAGATTTACGTCAGGATTACAGGAAATAAAACAATTTAGTGTGTTGTTCAACTCAAAATGTTGAACATACTATATACGAGAAAAATTTTGATTCGCTGTTTCTCAACAATATCACAATATAGTACAACTAGAAAAACTGTTATATTATTTTTGTAAAATGGAACAAACGACTGCATATCATCTACAATCAAATGGAACACTGGAGAACGGTATTACCGGCAATACTTTTCAAAATATTTTTAGCGAAGTTCTGTTTCGAAAATGGATTTATGCAAAAGCATTGAATTTACCAGGAGAAATGTTCAGATATTCCAAGTTACGTATCTGATTTAAAAGCAAGAATGAACAAACTCTACATTGGTAGGATAAGAATCATACATTCTTAAGAGCATCCTTACAGAGTTCCTCACAAATTTATTCAACGAGAAAAAAATATTTCACCGTTGATATAAAGGGAAAACACGTAAATATTTCAATAAACAAATACCCAAGCATGCTTATTTGTTACGTTCCGACGACACAGATGTAGCTCTTTCTACTTCGTTTAATGTTCCGGCATCAGGCGATACCAGAAGCAAACCTGATGAGGAACAATCTAAGGAATCACCGAAAGTTACTAGATTAAGGTGGGATGCGCGTTTTCCGTCACGACTTTGTGTTTTTTATGATTAAGTTATATAGCTAAGTTATTTACGATTTAGAAGACAAATATTCGAATATAAATATGAAGAATATCAGTAAATATTATATGCAAATAAATAAATTAAATATTAAAATAAATTATATATATATATATATATATATATATATATATATATATATATATATATATATATATATATATATATATATATATATATATATATATATATATATATATATATATATATATATATATATATATATATATAATATATAACTAACTAAAATAAAAGCTTCTATACATACATACATTAGATCTGGCGGTACAGATTCTATATAAATCTAAATAAACTTAATACTTTTTTTAAAGGGCTACGAACTTTGGACAAATTTTTATTTGACTATACTTCCTGTTTTTAAATATTAACTTAACTTTAACTATTAAATTAACTTAATTTTACGTTCAAAATATGATATACGACTTACTTAGCGAAAAATTTCACACTCATTTTATTTTTTTTTCACTTTCACAATATTTTGATTCTTTAAACTTGTAACTTCAGTCTAGTTACAACTGCAATTAAAAGATTCACAAAACTTTATTTTGATGAAATAACCATCCAGTACTTTGGTTAAAATATGAATAACCAAAATTTTTAAATATCCCTTTTTAAAATTCAATTAAGGTGACCCAAATGTTATGTATGTATTATGATCGATCAGTTACGTTTTTTAAATTATGTGAGTCTATAATAAAAGTTAAAACAACTAGGTAAACATAATTTTTATATTTTGCAGATAAAGATTTAACTGTATTTAAATCCTTTATTGGTCAACTTAAGTATGTAACGCCTACTTTATTTATAAGTAAATCCTTTTTTGTCAACAGTTTTGTTTACCTACCTGTATGATAATCCAGTGCAACCAATACTTAATTATAGGTTTAACCAACAATATTTGCAAATATTAAATACTATAAAATATTATGACAAGAATAACTTGAAAATTATTTTTAAACAATATTTACGTGAAATAATTTTTGAAACATTTAATATAAAATTTCTGTGGATTATGATTGTAAATATGAATAGAGTTAACTAAATGTGATAATGTCTATTTTTTTATTTTATGTTTGTAATACATCTTTTATTTTTAATGAGTAATATCAATTTTATATTTGATGTAAAAAATAGTGGTGAAAATATGCATACTGCATTGGATTAATTAATTTTAAAGAATTCTATCGGTAAAAATAAAATTATTAAAAAAATTAATGTCAATAAGAATTCAACGCTGTTTTAAATGAACACTTTGTTTGCTATATACGATCAAATTATTTTTCGCCACTATTTCTATGGTTTTAATTTGAAGTCAATGCAATCGAGATCTTTGTATTAATAATGCTGTTTAGATGAAAACCAAATTGTATTTAAAACAACTAATTTGCTGAATATTATAAAAAATTTCAAATATTTTTCATGTTACCTAAATTGATTTAATAATTATATGATCAGTTTCTTTTTGAAACAGGTACATAAATAATCATAATATAATACAAACAAATTAATATAAAAAAGGGTTTGTTGTTAAAAGCAATCATAAAAGTGTCCTAAAATTTTATCGAATAGAAAATATAACTGATTAAATTATTACAAAGTGGTGTGGATTGATTATAGTTTACTTAATATTTGTTCTATTTTAAATTTTGTATTTGCATTTAAAATTTGTGGAAAAATATATTATACATAAAAACAAATTGCTAAGATCCAAAAAATTACTTGGCAATTCAGATAATTTTTACTCTGAATATCTCGATTTTAAAATACAGGTATTAGAAACATGCTTAACGATTCAATTCTATTTTGTTTTTGCATTTCAAATTTATGGAAAACCTGCATTATTTTTCTAAAATGTCTAAAAATGAATAAACTCAGTATATAAGGGATTTTAATGCCGTTGATAAAGAGAAATTTTTTATCAAACCAAGAAATTTGTTTGTCTGCATTAGTTGTAAAGTTACACAATTTTCTAAAATCTTTGAAAAAGAATAATATTTAGATTATTTAGGCGATTTTTTAAAGCTGTTGGCATTAATTATTAATGAATTAAAAGTTAATAAATATACTCGCACATTAAAATGCAGTTTTGAGAATTTTCTTAAAAATCATAGAAAAAGTATGACACACCGTTTTTTTTTTTTAATAACTCAAAATTTTTAAATGAAATTAAAAATGCTATGCATAATTAAATCGTCTTTTAATTTTTTTTCTGAAGTAATTCGATTATATATTAATTTCTTTACTTCTATAATTTTTTTGTCATTTATCATATCAAAAGTTAATTTTATTTTTGAGTATTTATCCATACTCATATATCATATTAACAAAAATAAATTTCACTAAGGTTTTCCCCCAAAGAATCAATTTTTTAATTTATTTTTATATTTTTAATGCAACTTAGTACTACAAAGTTTATTATTGAGTTATAAATAAAATATGCACAAATTTTGCAACAACTTATTTAGATTTATTTCAATTATGGCGTTAATATTAATTCAATGTTCAATTAAAAATATGTTTACATAGTTTTGCGACATATAATTAACATTTCTCGAGAAATCATAATAAGTAAATTTCGATTTTTTTCCCAATTTCCTAGATCAAATTAATTTGTATTTTATAAATACGTATTTCGATACGTATTAATGATGATTCTCTGAGGAGATGTTACTCGTTGCTAATTTGGTGACGGTTTGCACCTAAAAAAATAAAATAAAATAAAAAAACACTCAAAAAAATCGATATTTATTCGAAAAATCCTAGAGTTCTCATTAATAATTATATAAAAAAAAATAATATATGTTAACTTCAACTTTAATTAATTTGGTGAAATAAATTTTAAATCATAAAATGATATTTATTAATAGAAGTTATAAAATATCTCCTGATTATTATGTTACCGACAACTTATCAAAAAAATTTTTATGAAATTTTAGTATTGTTAAAAAATATTGTAACAATAAATATAATGGGAAATTAAATCAATTTAAGTTTCATTGAATTAAAATTGAAATGAATAGAAATTTAATTTAATTTTAAGGGACTAATTGATTTTAACTTTAGTTAAAATTTCGTTAATTTTGTGAATTAAAATTCTAAAGCATTTTAATTAACAGAGCCTATTAGTTTAATATAAAATTATGAAAAAACATAATAAGTTATTAATTAAATTATACTTACAAAATGTAACCGGAGATATAAATTAGTAGAATAAATTATGCCATGTCGTTTTATTTTTTAATAACTCAATAGAATTGCATTAATTATGGCTATCACAAAAAAATGTTTCGCAAAAATTTCCTTCACAAAATTTGTTTCATAAAAAAATTTATACAACAAATAAACTTATCCATTAATGGTAGAGAGCTTTTATTTGTGGTAGTCCATAGTATTAATTATATTAGGTTGATAAATAAATTTACACACTTAAATTTTTTTATTTATAAAGTGGTTAAGCATAATATAATAAAAATTAAAGTGTGTAAATTTATTTATCAACCTAATATAATTAATAAACTTATCAATTCTTCACGATAATAATTGCCTAAAAGTAAATGCAATTAGATTAAAAATTTGAAAAACGATAATTTTAATTAGTTCATATTATTGTTTTAAGAATTTTATTTAATCTTGGTTAACTCAAGTAAAATTTAATTTAAATATGCCTTTAAAATAACTAAGGATATTTCTTTAAACACGAATTTAAAATACAATGTAACTCGTTAGAAATTCTGGAATTAAAATTATGTACATAATATAAAAAGTAACAATTGTTTATTAATGTTGCAGTCATAAGACATGTTTCTGGTACGTTTTTAAAAATTAAACCCTTTTATAATTATATTTCTTACTTAAAGCTATGCAAACCGGATGGAAAACATTGGTCAATTGTATATTTAAATGAAAAATTAAATCTTCTTATTATTATGTAAATAATTCACAATTACTCTTATGTTAATTTGAAAATGAATTTAATACATTTAAAAAATATGAAATATTACATAGGATAGTTCATGAAAGTCTTAGACACTCGCTTCCGCGTTGTGCGAATCAGCTCTGCGTTACGCTATCGACGATTGTTTACACCAATTTTAAAAAAGTGGTAATTAAACTGCGTATCGACAAATGTAGTTGTTTGAGTATGCAAATAATTTAAATTCATGTCAGAGCAAGTAATTGTTAACAAAAGTTGTGCAAGTACATGAAATATTAAAATCTTCTGATATTTGATATACGATTTTTGTAATATATAATATACTAGCAGACCCGGCCACGCGTTGCTGTGGCTATTATTTTTGTGTACACATTGTAGTAAAGCATATTTAAATGCATAATTAATTAATGCAATTAAAGAAGTTGTTGGTTGTAATTATTATTAATTTTATTCTCATCAGTGACCTCAAAAATGTTACATACATACTGTTTTAATGAATTTCCTTTCATTTTTAGAAAAACTGTACTTTTTATACGCAATTTTATATTTGAATGAATAATAAATATAGTATTTTAGTTCTAATAAGCATTTTTATTGTCATAAGCTACCTCAAAAAGTTTTTCTGAGTTTTCTGAGTTTCGAAAAAGCATACATAAATGCATAATAAATGCAGTTAAAGTAATTTTGTCTCTAATCAAAATTTTTATCGTAATCAGCGACCATTAAAACAATACTGAATGTACTGAATTTCGTAAATTTGTATTAATTTTCTTTAATAAGTCTAAATATTATGCAACATACATAAAATATATACGGATTTATTAAATAACAAAAAATTGGTATAGGCGCTCATAGGATTACTTTGCTAGACTCTTTTCGTATAGCTGCTTACATAGCGTCTGAAATTTAATTTACGTATTCTAGACCAAAGAAGAGAGTTTAAATACGAGAATGAGCAAAATAGATGTATAGAGTGAACATGGATTTCTAGCGCAGAGTTGCTTGTCTCTTTGAAATTATCGTAAATTTTGTGATTATGAATTTTTAAAATCCATTAATGTCCGTTATAATCCGTAATGGGTGCTATGTAACGATTCGGTCGAGACGAAATGAATATGAATCGAAACAAAATCGATATGAATGAATAATTCCCCGCAGAGAATTATTCATTCATATCGATTTGTTATTTACCTATTTCATACCGATGATGACTGCGTTGTAGTCGAAATAAGTATAAATATAATACAAATAAACTTTGAACTAGGAAATTGGGGCAAAAAATCGAAATTTATTATAAAAATCCTCGAGATATTTTTCATAATATTCATTTATCTCAACTTTTCCCTGCTAATTATTGTATTGCATTTAATATTATAGCTAGTTTGACATGTTGGCACCGGTCGGCTTTTTGGCCTTTACATTTACTCTATTTTGGAAATACACACTCCTTTATGTTAGGAGTTTGCTTCGAATAAGCGTTGACTTAAATTACATAAATAAATTTATTTCAATTTTCTCGCACAAATAACTAACTGAAAAATTACTTACACAAATGTAATGAAATTATGCATGCAAAATATTGACATGAAAATGGGTCTTTGAAAGTTTTTTTTCGAAAAATAGTTTCCAAAGTATAGATCGATTTATATTTAAAAATGTTTTTTCGACAAGCCCTGCGTTTACATGCTAATAAAAGAGTGTACTTCTAACAGCAGTTTATAATCCCTCTAAAGTTCACGATTGTAGTTTCATCCACTGGAGTAATGTTTATTTTGCCACAGAGCCACCTCAAAAATAATAAATGCGTGGTGAATATAACAATAACAAGATTATAAAAACTCAAATAAAAAACAAAACCACGTACGCTAACCTGGCTAACACTAATTCGGCCCTTAATACCTTATTTTTTACTAAAATTAAGAAACACTTATTTTCGATACTTATATTTATAACACAAAAGTAAAGTAAAAAAGACGAACCTCCCCAATTTAATGAATAACAACTTTTCAATTCCCCAACTACCCCTTCACAATTAAGTTGTAAATGAAAGTAGGTATGGTAGCAATTTTAAATCAAATTATTCGAGTTGTCCACTATAGTTTGGAAGTTTAGGAAAATTTATAAATAAAAATGTATATAAAATATAATTCACAATGTCTATATTCAATAATTTTAATTTTACAATATTACAAGTAACAATAATAATTTTTTTTCATATTTACAATTAAATCTACTTAAAATTTCGGAAGATACTAAAAATATTATGTTTATATAAGCATTGATGTTTAAAATTTAATACAATAATCTGCCTTGAAGGAAATTCTAACTTAGTCATTAAAATTACGTAATTAAAAAATTCGGTAATATTATATTACAAATATGCAGTTTATATGCAATAAAAAAATTTCATCTTCATAATATCTCTGGCATCGGGCTATTTCAATCTGAAAAAAGTAAAATTATATTAATAAATGATGACTGCTGATGAGAAAAAGAACTAAGAATGAGAGAACACAAATATATTAAATGAAGAAAATGCGAAACAATGGTGGGGTTAAGTCATAACAATAAATGGTAATGTATTTTACTTTTTCATAAGGCCTCAGCGAAATTTGCCTTTCTTCACGAATGTAAACAAACATTGTATATTACTTAAACCCTAAAATGAAAAGAAAGCTCAAAGAAATATATTGTTTCTACTACTGAATTTCTTACATTTTCAAATTCAAAACTGAAATTTATTTAGTAAATAGAAATCTGTAAAATATTCATTCTCAAAATAAAAAATAATATATTTAAGATATATTTAAGAAATATTCATTTTTGTTTCGTAATAAAATAAAAACGTATAGGTCACAATCGAAAAAAAAATCGACTACAGTAATGTATTATTACTTATGTATAATTATAAGTTGTTATGAATTAGTTCCAATTTATGGTTAATAAAGTTTTTTACTAGATTAAATTTTCTGTATTTATTTTAAAACAGAACTCTTTAGAATATCAAAATATTACGAACAACTGCTTGAAAACACAGATTTTTAGTTGCAGAGTATATTTATTGCTTTAATTAAAATTTGGTTCTTGTTATTAGGTAATACTTCTATAAAATTGACATAACAGGTGTAATCTCATAGTTAGAACGGGTAGAAATAATAATGTTAAGATTCAGATTCAAAATAATCAAAAACAATGTAGTGATACTCACAATCAAATGTTTTAAATTCTGCTGTAAATCGTCGATATCATTTCTTAAGTACTTCATGTGCATATGCTTGAATATCTTTTATATATTTTGCCAATGAAGTCATTGAAGTAATCTGAGCATCTTGTGCATTATCACATGATAGTAGATTGTTAACTATTTCTTGCACGAAATTCATTTTCATTTTTAGCTTTATTAAATCACTTGGAGATTTTACATCTGGTACGCGAATAGTATATTTCTTCTTCTTCCTTACATAGTTTAAAATCGTACGAATATCATCTCTTGTTAAATTACGCTCATCAGCGAATCCACTTAATCTGAAAATAAAAAACACATATAAAAACCAACAGTTATATATCTTATATCTTTAAATGAGCAATTCTTGTATATATATAAATATATATATTTATATATATGTATATATATTTATATATATATATATATATATATATATATATATATATATATTATATATATATATATATATATATATATATATATTATATATATATATATAGTATGTATATATATAAATATATATATTTATATATATATATATATATATATATATATATAATTGGAATCTCGGAATCGGCTCCAACGATTTTCATGAAATTCAGTATATAGGGGGTTTCGGGGGCGATAAATCGATCTAGCTAGGAATCATTTTTAGAAAATCTTATATATTTAAATGAGCAATTCTTGTATATATATAAATATATATATTTATATATATATATAATTGGAATCTCGGAGTCGCCTCCAACCATTTCCATGAAATTCAGTATATAAGGGGTTTCGGGGGCGATAAATCGATCTAGCTAGGAATCATTTTTAGAAATTATCATTTTATTTGTGTTTCATCGATAATTTTTTATAATGTAATGATATATTTGATTAATATTTATAGTCATATAGTCATTGGAGTGGCTAAGTGGTAGCGTGCGAGGCTCTTTCCAAAAAACACAATTTATAAAATAAAAAAAAAAAAAATACCGAGCAAAGCTCGGTCATCCAGATATTTGTTTATTTACCCGCCATATAGTTGAGTGTCAATATATGAACTGGTTTTAAATTATTAACATTAAAGGCATACACTAAACAAATAATATAGACTTATTAGATAGTGTATATTATTTCATTAATTAAACACACATTATCTATTAATATCTTTAATCATTAATGCTGTAATCATTAATAATGCACTTGGAATTTTGATAAATTTACATAATTTATAAAAAAAATGTTCTCTCTTTTTATTAAATTTTCGTTTTATTAATTTTTTCTATTGTACCACCGAATTAGTAATTCAAAACTTCAGCAGTGTCAGAACTATGTCTCTGTGTTGAGACAATATTTAATATTCTCCATAAAATCTATTGGTGGAGCAAGACAATAATTGCTCAGATAGTAACTAAGATCTAAGAAGAGAGTTCAGACATTCTTACTAGGATAAGAATTCAAGCCAGGAACATTTTCAAATATATAATACTATATATTAGTAACTGATAAGGTATAAAAATTTTTAGGTACAAAATTTTTCACTTTTGTACGAAAGTACAAAATTATTTTTCACTTTTGTACGAAAGTACAATATTTTTCACTTTAGTAAAGTTATTACGAAAATTTTTAGACTTAAGTATAGCAAGTCCAACTCCCGCTGGACTTTATTATATTGTCGTTAAATTTGCCTTGATATACGAGTCGTTACAGAGATATTTACTTATTACGGTTATATTGTTTTATCTACCATTGTTAATTTTTGATAAAAATTTAATTTAAACATTCCCCCGTCTTACAAATTAATATAAATAATAAAGTGACACGTCTCTAAGGTCTGTACAGTTTTTAAAAAGCGCGACCGCAACATATCAGATTATTAATTGTAAAATAAAAGTGGAATAGATCAAATTAAAATTTTAGTAGTTTACATAAGTAATTATTTACATACCTCGAATAATAATATTCAATTTTGTTCATTTCGAATCTTCGATTTTCACAAACACAGCACTTAAGTTTTTTCGGCTTAAACAATTTCGTATAGTTTTTATATATTTTTTTCCAAATATTGTCAAAACTTTTTCCCAAAATTTGAAATAAGGTTATAATTAAATAAACGATAATATCACACATTAAAAACTTTTAAGCATAATTTTTATTCCATATAAATTCTGGGTCACTTTTATCACTCAATCTTAAGTGCTCAACTTACTTCACCTAAATAGTAAATTGCATTAAATTACGATTATTTATATTACGTTGTAAAAGTGTAACTGATCAAATTATTTTATTAGCCAATCAATATCAGGCTTTT
Organism: Chrysopa pallens; assembly: GCA_020423425.1. Taxonomy (NCBI): domain Eukaryota; kingdom Metazoa; phylum Arthropoda; class Insecta; order Neuroptera; family Chrysopidae; genus Chrysopa; species Chrysopa pallens. The sequence goes on from CM035592.1 coordinate 66,273,975, forward strand.
ACGGTGTAAAAGTGTAACTGATCAAATTATTTTATTAGCCAACCAATATCAGGCATTTTTCAAAATTCTACCTGAATATCACCAATCAAAATAATCCTTCTTATAATATTTAACAATAATTTATTTATGATCAAATATTGTATTGGCAAAAAAATAACGGTAAACTAGGTTAAATTTTTTAAAATTAGTAATTAAATGAAAATGCTTGTTTTTTTTTTTGTACGAACATGCCTTTTAAATGAATATTATTATCGATTATTTTAGTTTATTATCGAATTAGTAATATGTTTCTACTACTCAAAAGGACATTTTAAAACTTATTTATTTTGTTATATCTTATATTCTCAAATTTAAATAGAAATTAGTAAAATATATACAAATTAATTATAGCACTAATACTTAAAATTATCATTCTCAAAAATGATTTTAGCTTCGTATTAAAATAAAAATGCAAAGTCTTATGTACGTGGATTAAAAATACACATACGTTTATTTACTTATTTATTAGTTGAAATAATAGTGCCTATAATCAATAATTATATAATAGTATTGTAATAGAATATTATATAACAAAAAATGTAAAAAACTGGATGAATAGAGAAAAATTACGGAGGTGAATTTTAGGTGAAATGAGGGTGACATTTTCTTAATGGAATCTAATATTTTTTTGGAGATTCGAATCCTATAAAAAAATTAAACTGCATAGTTTTTAAGCACAGAGCAAACATTAACAGACTTTTTTTTTTTATAGAAAAGTAAGTTTTCTACAAATCTAGAACTTTGCAAAAAGTTGCAAAAATATTTAAAATATCGAAATATATCAAAGAATTATTTTAAAAAGCTCTACTAGGCCTTGGTATTAATAATCATTTTTAACCAAGTTAAAAGACAAAGAGGTTATGAATTCGTATTATTTTTGTTTCCTCATTTCACAATTTCATTCCGATTTGGAATTTTATTTTTTGTATTTAACAGGTTGATTATTCTAAATTATCTCATAGACATTTACATAAAATACCTGTTTCTATATGGTTGATGTAGGGGGCTTAAACTTATTTTTCGTGATTGTATACTACTAAAAAATAAAATGCTTGGTGGTTTTATACGACTCCCAAAAGTAAATACTTCTAGCAATGTTATTTATATATTTATATTAGTTATTTATATTAATATTTAATGAATTGAAATTATTTTTTATTTTTGAGTTCTTTAATGCTTTGAAATCAGTGCCTGCCCTCTTGAAATTAATCGAGCAACAAATTGTTTGAAACAATTTTTTCTATTTAACTTATTTTTCTAGTTTTTTGGTTGCGAAAACCATTTAAAATATGAACAACCTTTTTAAGGAATATGTTAATAAGCTGAATTTGTGCTGCAATCAATATAAGTGAATCTAAACTGTTGATGAAAAAATGCTTCCAACACAAATGTTTGTTTTTCTATAAAACACTTTAAAATGTATACTAGTCCACTTTATTTATAAATACATCATTTTTCTCCAAGGTTTTATAATATACCGTTGAAGAAAAATACGGCACATTTAAGTGTTACGTTACATACATGAATAGACGTTAATCGCAGAACTTTTGCCATAGCAGAATTTCTCGAAATATTGCAAGTCGGAGTTTCAATCACCTGTACATTCAATGGCAATTTTAATGCAAAGTGTGCGGTCCGACCACCTCCTACTATTGAGTGCCAATGCAATTTTCTGTTCCGATCGAATAGTCTTTAAAATCAATCATATAACGAACGTTTTGCCTGTGCCATCAGGTGCATCCAAGAAATATAATCCACCTGCTTTATTGGAAACGGCTTACATGATTGTCATATTTGTGGTTACGGCTTACCGTAACTAACCGTAATTAGAATTGAATTCCTGCTCACGTTGCAATTCACGATCAAGCAAATCATGCATCTCACAATTTGGTGCGGTCATACCCAATTATACATATGCCTTATTTGCAATCGTTAGACACATATCTTCAATTATTTTCAATTATTATCGTTGTACATTTCCAAAGTAAAAAACAAATCAGAATTTCTTGCATGACGACGCATGCAAGAAATTCCGAATTAAAATTCCTCTACCATATAATGTTTCTTTCCCCATCTGAAACAAATTCAATTTGACAGCAAAATCCTCATTAACAAAATGATCCGCCATTTATTGAATTCATTTGTTACAAAAAATGTGATAAATGAAGAACCGTTCGACCGATTTTGTGCAAACTTCACATAAACCATCTACTAAATAGTCCGAACAATGCCTAAACATTTGGTTTGGATAGGTGAGCCCGTTCTTGGGTTTTAAAATTACAACGAAAAGTGGCATTGATTTATATATATATAGATAAACTAATTTTGTAAAGAAATCTACACAATAATTTAAATCTAAGAAATATTATTAAAGTATAACAAAAAAGGTTAATAAAAATTAAGTAAATCAATAAATTTTTTAATAAATCAATAATATAACAAGAGAAAATAAAAACCAAAAGTCTTAATTGTTTAGATACTTGACATATAGTTCAGTTTCAATATATTTAATCATTCATAAAATGCTATACATATGCAGTCTATATAATTATAAATACATAATTATGTCATAAATAAATATATTACAATTATATATGTTTATCAGATTATTTGAGCTAAAATTGTGGCGAATCTAAACAGTTTACAAACATATGTTTCAAAGTTGTTTGGTTTTAAATGAACAAATAAAGATGATTCAATGGATCAATTTTACTCATTCTCGATCTTTAACTCACTTTTTAAGTCTCCAAAAGACTTAAATTAATATACTCTGACATATTCTATATATTTCGAGTATAAAAATATAGTGCTTCAAAATTTAGTAAAACAATTAGGAAAAAAATACAATACAAATATTTGTATTATATTATGTCGAATCTTGTAAAAGGCCACAGGCTTATTTTGGTGATTACAAATTAATTAGATTTAAAAATAAATAAAAATACAGAATTTTAAATGTCACATTATCATATTATTTATTGTATTAATTTTAAAATTGCTTTATGTTATTAATGGTTGCAAATACTAACTACAAAATAATGAAATGTAGGTATATAACTTTTAATAATAGCCAGTACGTTAAAAATTATTTTTACAAAATTTTTCTTCAAACATGCATGATTTTTGGAGAAAAAAAATAAATTTAAATATTTGTTTTTATTTGTGAGTAACATTTTGAAAGGCTGTTCGAAAATTGTTTAGAAAAAAAAAAATTTCGAATTTTATTAAAATTGAATACTATAATAATTCATTTATAGTCAAAAATTCTGAAAGTAGGTTTATCAATTTTATTTGCATTATAATACCTTATATAGTATTATATTTTACATTATATAGTAAATAAAAAATTAATTAATTTTAAATTTAATAATGTGACCAATTACGTTTCGAAATCTACTCCAATAATATTCTTATATAAAAATATTTCTTTCGTACGCACTCGAAAAGTTATTAGCCACACGGGAATAATTTATAGAAGAATTAAAAAATTTTTTTTTTTTCGTTTCTTTTTTTTTAAAGTTATTTTTTACTTTTGGGTGTTGTATTCAATCACAAAAAATAAGTTTGAGCAACAGTTCTACCTCTTAGAACGAGATATTTCATACAAATTTTCATGAGACAATTTAAAATCTCATCCTGTTACAAAAAATGTTCCAAATCGGTTTAAAAATGACTGAATTGTGATGTATCTTTATTTTATAAAGTTTGTTAAAAATGATTATTAATACAAAGCATTGGAACTTTTTAAAAAAAATTTAAAAATAATATTCTCTGATAGTATTTTGATATTTTAAATATTTTGCAATTATTAAGCTTTGACTTATTTAATGTGTTAAATTGAAAAGAAAATTTTCAAGTTATTCTTGTGACAATAGTTTAAAGCATTAAATCAATATTTTGTAGGATTATTGGTTAAACATAAATTATTGGTTTATCATATACAATAACTGTTAAAGGAACACGGGGTGTATTTATAAATATGGTAGGGGCGTTACATAATACAATTGGTCAACAAGAATTTTTACCTAGTTTTATACTTATTTAAATCTCATCATAATATTTTGGTAACTGATCATAATATTTGGGTCAGTTTAATATGATTATAAAATGGATTGAGATTTGAAAATTTTGATTATTTACATTTTTGACAGAGGATCGGATTGTTATTACATCAAAATAAAGATTTGAGAATATTTGCAGTTGTTCTATTTAAATAATAGAAAATCAAAATATTGTGAAAGTGAAAAATATTGTGAAAATGACATCCGAAGTGATATATTTGGCAAGGTAAGCCTTCATTCATATTTAAATATAGGTAATAGTGTATATGAAGTAATAATATTTCTTATTTATCTTAAGTCTATAAATTAATTTTTATTTAACAATTGTGTATATAATTATTAATTATTAATACTTATTTTTTATTATTATTTATTTGTCTGTTCCTAAAACGAATAATTTTTTTTGTTACAGAATATTCAGCTTAGATATTGACGAGAATACAACAATGGCAGATATTCGAATTATTCTGAATTATTTGAGAATGGAAAAATTTCATGACGTAGCAGTGAGTTATGTAAGAAGTCCTAACGATTTAATGAAATTACGTATGAAAATAAATTTTACTCGAAAATTAGTCAAATGTTTGGGTAATACAGGAAAAACACAAGTGATAAAAGAGCATTTAACTGATTGTTTAAATCTATATACAAGAATTATGCGAATGCATGGAATAAATTTGCTGGGTTGGAATTGAAGGTAACTAGTATTATTTTATTTTATTTTACAATTAAATACGATTAGAACCTTCTATTTAGCTTACTTAATAATTAATTGATACAGACAGTAATTGGTTTTTTGCCTACTTTATATTATATTTATATTATATTTATATTATATTTATATTATATTTATATTATATTTATATTATATTTATATTATATTTATATTATATTTATATTATATTTATATTATATTTATATTATATTTATATTATATTTATATTATATTTATATTATATTTATATTATATTTATATTATATTTATATTATATTTATATTATATTTATATTATATTTATATTATATTTATATTATATTTATATTATATTTATATTATATTTATATTATATTTATATTATATTTATATTATATTTATATTATATTTATATTATATTTATATTATATTTATATTATATTTATATTATATTTATATTATATTTATATTATATTTATATTATATTTATATTATATTTATATTATATTTATATTATATTTATATTATATTTATATTTATTATTAAAAGTATATGAGCGATATCCAAATTTGTCCAATTCCTCTTTATTTTAATGAAAATTTAGAGTGTTAGTAATAAATAGTTTCGCGAAGGCAAATTTCGCCGAGGCATTAGCGTATACAAATTTTTTGTTATTTGATTATAACTTCCCTTCCCACATTTTCTACATTTTTATTTTATGTGCTAACTCTTAATTTTAGTTTTTTAAATCATTGGACATTAATGAATATAATTTTATTTTTTACAGAAAGTTCCGTTGCCGAAGATATCATGAAGACGAAATTTTTTAGAAATTATTTTAATGTATTTAAAATATAAATATACTAATAATATAAACTACTAGGAATATAATCTCCTTAACGTATTTTTGTAATTTTTGTGTCTGTAGTAGTTACATATCAATTTTTAACCTTAACACATTATTGTAAATAAAAATTATTGTAATAACTTGTAATATTGTAAAATTAAAATTTAAATAAAGACACTGAATTTTATTTTTTTAAACATTTTTATTTAAAACTTTTCCTTTTCAAACTAGAAAATTCATAGTGATAATAATATAGTGATAAAATTCCTTCCATACGTAATTGGGGAATTGAAAGGTTGTTTTTTCGACTTCATTTTGTTTTTTTTGAGAATTATATAAAAGGCGAAAGATAAAAGAAGTACTTTTCATGAAAACTGAAATTTATTAGTTTTTTCAATTTACAATATTCAAAAATTGTAGATACAAATAGATAACCATGTTTTAACATTCATTTACCAATGTTTAACATTTTTGTGTTTGCATAAATGTTAAACTTCATAAAGAGGAGTTATAATGGGAATTATAACTAAACGAAGGAAAATATATGTATGTAGTACTCTACTGTTATCCAGGCTAATGCCTTAATGTTTTAAATTTTTAATATGTTTATTTTTGGACTAGCTTTGTAGCACAATTAACATCACATGATCCATTAAGAAATAATGCACATAGAAGGGATTATTTACATCTGTTAGAAGCAAAACAATTCATGTAAAATTTTTGCTCACAAATAACTAAAAAATACTATTTAAAATACAGGGTAATGTAAGAGCCGGCCAGTGTCTACATGTCAAACTAGCGAAGGCATTAAAAGAAAAAAAATTATATAATAAATAGTAGATTTTTACAACAATTTTTAAATTGAGTTATATTATCAATATTAATTAATTAATATTATCAAAGACTATAAATACGTATTTTGACTACAATGTAGTCATCATTAGTATGAATAACCTTATCGTAATAATCTAATTTGCTGACGGAAAACGCTTGAAGTTTAAAATCAACTTTTGTTTAATGTAAAGATTTTCCCCATTTCCACCCAAATACAGCTAATTGACATAAATATCACCATATAATATAAATTATAATCATCATATAATTTACTCTATTGTAATTTCTTATAAGCAGGTATTTGACGAAGCTTTTTTCACTTTCGCATCCATTACGGCTTGTATTTATTTTATTATTTTAATGGGTTTGAAAAAATCACCATCACAAAATTGAGGATTATTTCCAAAAAACTTTCACTAGAAATCATATTCACGGAAATAGTTTCTATCAGTAGTTAAAAACTCATGATTGTAAACACCCCTTTTAAATTTCGTCTAGCTGAAGATAAGTTTACACAAAAGTTTATAAAATGTTTGTACTTAATTAAAAAAATAATAATAAATTTACAAAAACACAATTTACAACTCGGATTAATACATAAAATAAGTCTTCTAGAGACGTATTTTTTTAATAAAAATTGTTTATTATTTTTAAGACTACTTAAGACTTTTAATTAAAAAGTGCATTTAAGACTTCTATTATAAGTTGACTGAATTTATAATCATTTCCGAAACTGTGTAGGCAGTCATTAATGATGAGGTGCAGAGATTTTGCTATAAGTACGTATAATATCACATAAAAATTAAAATAGTTGTTCATAAGTAGTAGTTTTTTCCCTAGAAGTTTTAAAAGAATTATTATTAACTTTCAAAAGGCGTAGAGCCAACTTCCCTAAGACAATAAAAAAGATCTAATAAATAATTTTTGTCGTTTTATAAATTCTATTTTTACAATTAAAATTATTTAATTAAAGCCAAATTTAATAATTTTTTTGTGAAGAATAAACGAAACACTGTTAATAATTTGGAATCTATGATCATGCACTCTTTCCATTTGTTCCTGAGTCAGAGTAATGAGGAAATTAGAGAAAAATAACTTATTACTACAATAATACATGTAGATATCTCAGTGAATAAATAAAAAATTAATACACCTCATTATAGTTGCTTTTTGATGTGTTTATTAACTGAATTTGAGATGAAATTGTGCCGAATCTAAATACTTTCAATACAGAGTTGTTTGATTTGCAGACTCAAGATGAACATTTTGTAGGTTACAACTTTTCTTTCATCCCTTGTTATGTTTAAAGTTGAATCATATTCAATAGATCGATTTTGCTCAATCGAGCATTTAAATTCACAGCTCTAGAATACGTTATTAAAATTGTAGCTTATTGTATAAGGAAGTATATGATAAGGGATTTGGCAGGTGATCCTATGAACGCCGATTGTGGTGTCCTTAGATTGTATTAAATACATCCTCGTATATTTTATATATGTCGGTTATAATTTAGACTCAGTAAAGAAATCCATCGAAATAATTTTCTTCACATAATTCTTACGAATGTATGATATGTGTGATAAGATATATATAATTCATTTTTAGATTGATCTATATGCTAATAATAAGAGCATATATTCAAAGAGTGTCTTTATTTTTAGATTACGTCAATTAGCTGCTGAACATAATTTAACAATGGAAGATTTGCGTACGATTTTGAACTATTTAAAAATGAAGAGAGAAAAAAATGGAGTGCTGGAGATGTGAAATCCCCAAGAGATTTGATTCAAATGAAAATGAATTTCGTACGAAAAATAGTTCATTGTTCAAATATGAGTGCACGCATTACAAAAACGAAATTTGATGATATCAATAGCAATTTACAAAAAATCAATTCGATCATATGAACGTAGAATATTTCAGAAGTTATGTGCACCTACAACGATTCAAAATTGCTGATGAATGTAAGTATTCAATAATTGTTAAAATTTTCATCAGAAGAATAATAGAACGATTTTATCGATCAAATTTTGTAGATTATATCAATCATATTTTATATATTATTTGAACAATATGATTCTACATATACAGGGTTTTTATACTTTTAGTGCAACTTGGTGGCAACTCCATAATAAAGTAATAATTGTATTTTATTTCAGGTAATTGTACTTTATACTTTATGAGAACAATAAAGTACGCGAAAATACTTTATTTTGATACTATGTACTTTTTTGTTTTTACCTATAATAAATAATGTACTTTAACTGCACAAAATAAAAGCTGGCAATCCTAAGTGCAACCCGGTTGAATTAACTGATCTCTTTAACCGGTATAATTATGATAACAATGAAATATACGTATAATAATGCTATTTAGTATTTAGTGTTAAAGGGGATTCAAATTTCAAATGCACTCAATAAATTACGATACCTTGCATTAAATTATTTGGAATAGTATGCTATTATTTTATCAATTTTTTTATTTTCAGGTTGTGGAACATTTTTGACAGATGCTATGCACATTGGCATGCAGAAAAATATTTTGATTGTAACTATATTATAAGTGTTAACTAAATATCTATTGTTTTTAACTTTATGTATAATAAGTAAGCTTTTATGATTAAGTATATCAATTTTATATTTTATAAAAAAATAGTGGCGAAAATATGCACGCATGCATTGGATATAATAATTTTAAAGAATTATATCAGTTATAGAACATTAAAAATATTCAAAATATTAAGAAAATAAGAACCAACGATTTTGTTTACTATGTACGATAAAACTATAGCATCGTCAGTTTTTTTACAAATACAAGATGCATTTTTGTATTTTTAATCAAAACTATTTTTAAAAATTATTTTTTGCCACTATTTCTTTGGTTTTAATTTGAAGATAATGTTATCGTGAACTTTGTATGAATAATTAAATGTTTAGGTATGATCTAATTTTTTATTAAAACAATAATGTTTTTGGTTGTAACTATTATGACTTTTACAAATTTGTAAATATTATGAATTGAACCAATAAATCAATTTTTTATTAATTAAGATTATTTTATTGTTTATCAAACATAAGTATTTGCAACAAATTGATTTGCTGGCTCGGCGATTTTGAAGTGTAGTTGGTCATAAGGGAATTAATTATAATAGTTTATTGTTTTGTAGGCAGTTCTTTTTTTGAAAAGTTTGTATTGATCGGTAAATAAGATGAGTTCTCTTAAGGTAGATATCTATAATAGGAAACTATTTTCGTGAAATTTTCATATTATTATCATTGATTCATTATTGAATATATATATATATATATATATTATATATATATATATATATATATAATATATATATATATATATATATATATATATATATATATATATATAACTGATATAAATAAGATTCAAATGACATAAATTAACCGCCACGACCATATTATAAGGATAGGGCAACTAAATCAATCAATACTCTGGAATTAGATGTAAATTTAATCATATTATTAAAAATACACTTATTTGTCAATTGTTTGAATATTTACGTGGTAACTTACATTTTAAAACTATAAAAAAATATTATTATCGTAGTATCAGATAAATAGGAAAATATACATAATAATCAGGAAAAAAGAATAGGTCTAATAATTATGTCCCAGTCAGCAGATTTTAAGTAAAATAGCAGGACTTTAATATAATTTTTGTTTAAATTAATTATATTTTGGATACGTTTTAAAATACACAAAATCCCTTTTTGGCAAATAAACTATTAAATAAAACAAAATATACTAATAAATAAACTTTTAAAACAAAATAATTTTCAAATGTTTCAAAAATTATTTCATGTAAATCTTGTTGAAAAATGGTTTTCATTTATTCTTGTTATAATATATTATAGCATATAATTAATTTTTGCTGGCACTAGTTTATCATATAAATAGGTATACAATAGCTATTGACGAAAAGGGATTGTAATAGGGATTAATAAGTATGGATGGGGCGTTACATAGTTAAGTTGACCATCAAAGGATTTAAATACACTAAAAACTTAAATATTCAAAATATAATTTTTACCTAGTCTTATACTTTTTTTATAGACAATAATTAAAAAAAGTAACTGATCATATAATAATATTTGGGTAACCTTAATTTAATTATAAAAAAGGACTGGAATTTAAAAATTTTGGTTATTCATATTTTTGACAGTGGCTTTTAATGTTATTCAATCATAATAATAAACATTTGAGAATCTTTAAATTATAATTGTTATATTTAAGAAATAAGTATAGTAAATCGAAAAATTGTGAAAAACAAAAAGTGTAAAGTGAAAACAAAATGACAACCAACGTGAAATATTATGCTGGGTAAGTTTTAAATCATATTTTAAATATAATATTGTGTTAGTCAAATTAAAAACTGAGAAGTAGTAAAAGGAGAAGCTATGATTACTCCTATGAAATATTCACCGAATCATTATCTAAACTAAGTCGATAAGCATTATTTTTATTGAAAAATAGAGTCAAAAATTCTGTACGGCGAATTCAATGTGATTTCCTGTAAATCACAATTGATTATTGAATATTTTTTCTTAAATATAACGTTTTCCTTATATACGCATTTTAAAACTATTAAGATAATAATAATAAAAAAATATGTGATAAATTAAATTAACGAAAAATTATTTTTTACAGTAAATTAAACTTGGCAGATTATAAGAATATAACAATGGAAGATATTCGAATTATTATAGATTATTTGCTAATGAGAAATTTTAATGAAGAAACAGTGAGTGTACGAAGCCCTAAGGATTTATTGAAATTACGTATGAAAATCAATTTTGCTGGAAAATTAGTCAAATGTTTGGGTAATACAAGAAAATCAAATTTAACAAAAGCACATCTAAATTCATGTTTAAAAATGTATAAAAAAATTATGCGAGTATATGGAGTTATTTTGCTGGAACCATAGCTCATGTTTATGGAATTGTTTATAAATGAGGTAAATAGTTTTTTTTTATAATTAAATATCTATAAAGCTTAGCGGTTATATACAGTACAGGCCGAAAAAAGCGGAAATATTTATTCTGAGAAATCATTTACATTTATTGAAAACAAACAAAAGCTCATTTAAAATCTTGTTAATATTAATCTAATTATGCGCATTATGGTACCATAGCTCTTGTTTATGAAAGACGTAAATAATTTTTTTTTGTATAATTCTATAAAGCTTAAATAAATAACCAAATAGCTCATTTCTCTAGTAGAGCGCATACTTGACACAGACAATGCTAACTGGAAAAACGAAATATTCATATTATTTTCTATGATATTAATTACAATACAATTGCTAAGTATCTACCTGAAAATTTGTTCATTCCTTTCTTTTATTCGCGCATTAATTTATTGATAATTTAAGGTTTAAAAGAAATAATGCAACAATTTTTGTTATTTGGTTAACTTCATGCGCCATTTGTTTCCCATATTCTAGATTAAATTTACTTTATGTGCTAACCATTATTAGATTTAAAATCAATAGACATAATTTATTAATACAATTTTACTTTTTTACAGATTGAAATAGTACGGTGGCGAAGATATTATGAAGATGCAATTTTTGAAATTATTTTATTGCATTTAAAATATAAATACATTGGCAAGATTCTTAACATATTTGTGAATTCTGTAATTTTTGTATCTATTAAAGAGTTTCAATAACGACAGATTAATGTATTAAATTTTAAACAATGGCACACTTTTAATACTTTAGATGGTTTTTCGCAGTTTTGGTTGTATATAAGAAAAATTTATTTTTATTAGTTGTAATATTGTAAAATTAAAATTATTAAATAAAGACATAGTGAATTTAATTTTTTATACATTTTTATTTATAAATTTTCCTTTTGCCTTTAAGGTGTTATGGGAGCATCGAAAAGTATTTTTTAGTAAAATACTTGAAGGGGGTGGTCTTTGTTTTTTACTGTATTTCTGTGATCGATATTTACGTTATGATCGATATCGAAAAAAAGTGTTTCAATTTTGGTAATGAAATAAATTATCAGTATTGGGGATCGAATTAGTATTACCCAGGTAATGTATATTACATGTAGTTTAAATCAATAGCTTGTTATGTAAGTAAACAGATTTTTCTTCTTAAATGCATCTTGGAAAAGACATATGAATTTAACATTGGAATTTATCAACTTTTCATTGACTTCAGACAGGCCTATGACTCTATGCATAGAGAGAATCTATTTTCGAAGTTAAAAGAAATGGTAATCAATATTAATTATATTTTGGATACGTTTTAAAATAAACAAAATCCCTTTTTGGCAAATAAACTATTAAATAAAACGAAATATACTAATAAATAAACTATTAAAACAAAATATATTATTAAACTAGCTGGCCCGACAAACGTCGTTTTGCCATATATTTCTAACCAACATCAACATTTTCTAAGAATAACAACATATTCTCAACACTCTATTTCTAAATAATGAAAAGCTGAGGCAAATCAGAATAAATAATGATATAAATTTATATTTTAAAGCAGACCCGCCCGGTTCATTGGTTGCTGTGTTAATTTTCCCATTTTATTAAATGATATTACATCGATTGCATGTGGATGCAATTCTACCCTTAGGGGTATAATTTCAGAAAATCATTTCTTATCGAAATTCCGGTATTTAGTGTGAACCCGGTACATTATATGCACCCGATATTTACCCGATATTTGGTGGGGTACACCCGGTACCGCGTTCACCCGATAATTTGTGCTGTGGTACTCATACACTTGTTCAAAGATACATGGAACTCCTAAACCACGAATAATTCCGGTATTACTTTTTTTCTGACTTCAGGTACTTTTAGCTATACAGCCATTAACTAATTATTATTATTATTATTATTTTTATACAACAACAGTACACAGTACTGCTAGGTGGTCACCCATCCAAATACAGATTGTGATTGCTGTTGCTTTACTTTATTGATTGGTCTAAGCCTGTCAATATGGTACGTCAGTCCGGGGTCGATTCCGGTATTACTTGAATTATTCATATATGCACACTTTATACAGTTGACAGTTCAACAACTTCTGAGAAGTGAGAAGACATAAAGAAGTTTATATTGAATTTCAAATGTAGATTTTGGTTTCTATGGAAATGATGCTAATAGGATTTGTAACATGTGAGAAAAAAAAGACAAAAATTGTTTCACAGCTAGGAACATTTTGTATTCGAAAATTAAATTGTCGTTTATAGTATTTTTCGTTACTTATTATTTATATTTCTGACCGTTTAATCTTCCCTGAACTTCCACAAATATTTCAAGATCAAAATTAGGAAAATCGATCCAGCCATTCTCGAGTTTTAGCTTGACTAACGACCAGCAATTGATTTATATGACCAAATTGTGATTCTAAACCATCCTCGAATCCCCTTGAACACACACAAAAAATTTCATCAAAATCGGTCCAGTCGTTTAGGAGGAGTTCAGTCACATACACACGCACACAAGAAATATATATATTAAGATAAAATGAAAATATTAGTTAAATAAAATGAAAAGACGTTCCATCGCCAAATTTGCACAATAAAATCATCATCATCATCATCATCAGTGGTGCTACAGTCCTTGGAGGGCCCTGACCTCTCCCTAGATTTTTCTCCATTCTACTCGATTGATTTTATTTTTAGTTGCTTTTCTTTTCCAATTTTTAATTTTCATTATCCCTAACTCCTCTTCATCCTGGCCCTTCCACCTGAATCTCGGTCTCCCTCTTGGTCTAGATCCATCGGGGCTTTCATTAAATAGTCTTTTAGGTGTTCTATTGTATGATCGCCATTTCAATCAAGATCTTCCACTTTTGGGTAGGAATCCTTTTTCCTGGTATTAATCATATATTTGGTCTTTGCTATATTAACAGATAACACTATTTCCATGGCGGAAACTTGCAGATCTGAGAAGCATCCTCTGAGTGCAGCCTGATTCCTGGCCTACAGTACCAGGTCATCCGCAAAAGCCGAAAACTGTCACATTATGTTAAAGATGGTGCCCCCTGGATTTACTTTAAGCTTTCTTCTAACATATTCCAAGTATATATTAAACAAGCAAGTTGACAATGGATCACCTTGCCTTATGCCTTTCCTTATTTTGAAAGCTCGAGTGTAACTGTTTATGATTTTCATCATTGTGGTATTGTTTGTGAATGTTAATCTAATTAGTCTTCTTTGGATTGATTACCATTTCTTTTAACTTCGAAAATAGATTCTCTCTATGCATAGAGTCATAGGCCTGTCTGAAGTCAATGAAAAGTTGATAAATTCCAATGTTAAATTCATATGTCTTTTCCAAGATGCATTTAAGAAGAAAAATCTGTTTACTTACATAACAAGCTATTGATTTAAACTACATGTAATATACATTACCTGGGTAATACTAATTCGATCCCCAATACTGATAATTTATTTCATTACCAAAATTGAAACACTTTTTTTCGATATCGATCATAACGTAAATATCGATCACAGAAATACAGTAAAAAACAAAGACCACCCCCTTCAAGTATTTTACTAAAAAATACTTTTCGATGCTCCCATAACACCTTAAAGGCAAAAGGAAAATTTATAAATAAAAATGTATAAAAAATTAAATTCACTATGTCTTTATTTAATAATTTTAATTTTACAATATTACAACTAATAAAAATAAATTTTTCTTATATACAACCAAAACTGCGAAAAACCATCTAAAGTATTAAAAGTATGCCATTGTTTAAAATTTAATACATTAATCTGTCGTTATTGAAACTCTTTAATAGATACAAAAATTACAGAATTCACAAATATGTTAAGAATCTTGCCAATGTATTTATATTTTAAATGCAATAAAATAATTTCAAAAATTGCATCTTCATAATATCTTCGCCACCGTACTATTTCAATCTGTAAAAAAGTAAAATTGTATTAATAAATTATGTCTATTGATTTTAAATCTAATAATGGTTAGCACATAAAATAAATTTAATCTAGAATATGGGAAACAAATGGCGCATGAAGTTAACCAAATAACAAAAATTGTTGCATTATTTCTTTTAAACCTTAAATTATCAATAAATTAATGCGCGAATAAAAGAAAGGAATGAACAAATTTTCAGGTAGATACTTAGCAATTGTATTGTAATTAATATCATAGAAAATAATATGAATATTTCGTTTTTCCAGTTAGCATTGTCTGTGTCAAGTATGCGCTCTACTAGAGAAATGAGCTATTTGGTTATTTATTTAAGCTTTATAGAATTATACAAAAAAACTATTTACGTCTTTCATAAACAAGAGCTATGGTACCATAATGCGCATAATTAGATTAATATTAACAAGATTTTAAATGAGCTTTTGTTTGTTTTCAATAAATGTAAATGATTTCTCAGAATAAATATTTCCGCTTTTTTCGGCCTGTACTGTATATAACCGCTAAGCTTTATAGATATTTAATTATAAAAAAAAACTATTTACCTCATTTATAAACAATTCCATAAACATGAGCTATGGTTCCAGCAAAATAACTCCATATACTCGCATAATTTTTTTATACATTTTTAAACGTGAATTTAGATGTGCTTTTGTTAAATTTGATTTTCTTGTATTACCCAAACATTTAACTAATTTTCCAGCAAAATTGATTTTCATACGTAATTTCAATAAATCCTTAGGGCTTCGTACACTCACTGTTTCTTCATTAAAATTTCTCATTAGCAAATAATCTATAATAATTCGAATATCTTCCATTGTTATATTCTTATAATCTGCCAAGTTTAATTTACTGTAAAAAATAATTTTTCGTTAATTTAATTTATCACATATTTTTTTATTATTATTATCTTAATAGTTTTAAAATGCGTATATAAGGAAAACGTTATATTTAAGAAAAAATATTCAATAATCAATTGTGATTTACAGGAAATCACATTGAATTCGCCGTACAGAATTTTTGACTCTATTTTTCAATAAAAATAATGCTTATCGACTTAGTTTAGATAATGATTCGGTGAATATTTCATAGGAGTAATCATAGCTTCTCCTTTTACTACTTCTCAGTTTTTAATTTGACTAACACAATATTATATTTAAAATATGATTTAAAACTTACTCAGCATAATATTTCACGTTGGTTGTCATTTTGTTTTCACTTTACACTTTTTGTTTTTCACAATTTTTCGATTTAATATACTTATTTCTTAAATATAACAATTATAATTTAAAGATTCTCAAATGTTTATTATTATGATTGAATAACATTAAAAGCCACTGTCAAAAATATGAATAACCAAAATTTTTAAATTCCAGTCCTTTTTTATAATTAAATTAAGGTTACCCAAATATTATTATATGATCAGTTACTTTTTTTAATTATTGTCTATAAAAAAAGTATAAGACTAGGTAAAAATTATATTTTGAATATTTAAGTTTTTAGTGTATTTAAATCCTTTGATGGTCAACTTAACTATGTAACGCCCCATCCATACTTATTAATCCCTATTACAATCCCTTTTCGTCAATAGCTATTGTATACCTATTTATATGATAAACTAGTGCCAGCAAAAATTAATTATATGCTATAATATATTATAACAAGAATAAATGAAAACCATTTTTTCAACAAGATTTACATGAAATAATTTTTGAAACATTTGAAAATTATTTTGTTTTAAAAGTTTATTTATTATAGTATATTTTGTTTTATTTAATAGTTTATTTGCCAAAAAGGGATTTTGTGTATTTTAAAACGTATCCAAAATATAATTAATTTAAACAAAAATTATATTAAAGTCCTGCTATTTTACTTAAAATCTGCTGACTGGGACATAATTATTAGACCTATTCTTTTTTCCTGATTATTATGTATATTTTCCTATTTATCTGATACTACGATAATAATATTTTTTTATAGTTTTAAAATGTAAGTTACCACGTAAATATTCAAACAATTGACAAATAAGTGTATTTTTAATAATATGATTAAATTTACATCTAATTCCAGAGTATTGATTGATTTAGTTGCCCTATCCTTATAATATGGTCGTGGCGGTTAATTTATGTCATTTGAATCTTATTTATATCAGTTATATATATATATATATATATATATATATATATATATATATATATATATATATGTATATATATATATATATATATATATATATATATATATATATATATATATATATATATATATAATATATATTCAATAATGAATCAATGATAATAATATGAAAATTTCACGAAAATAGTTTCCTATTATAGATATCTACCTTAAGAGAACTCATCTTATTTACCGATCAATACAAACTTTTCAAAAAAAGAACTGCCTACAAAACAATAAACTATTATAATTAATTCCCTTATGACCAACTACACTTCAAAATCGCCGAGCCAGCAAATCAATTTGTTGCAAATACTTATTAGATAAACAATAAAATAATCTTAATTAATAAAAAATTGATTTATTGGTTCAATTCATAATATTTACAAATTTGTAAAAGTCATAATAGTTACAACCAAAAACATTATTGTTTTAATAAAAAATTAGATCATACCTAAACATTTAATTATTCATACAAAGTTCACGATAACATTATCTTCAAATTAAAACCAAAGAAATAGTGGCAAAAAATAATTTTTAAAAATAGTTTTGATTAAAAATACAAAAATGCATCTTGTATTTGTAAAAAAACTGACGATGCTATAGTTTTATCGTACATAGTAAACAAAATCGTTGGTTCTTATTTTCTTAATATTTTGAATATTTTTAATGTTCTATAACTGATATAATTCTTTAAAATTATTATATCCAATGCATGCGTGCATATTTTCGCCACTATTTTTTTATAAAATATAAAATTGATATACTTAATCATAAAAGCTTACTTATTATACATAAAGTTAAAAACAATAGATATTTAGTTAACACTTATAATATAGTTACAATCAAAATATTTTTCTGCATGCCAATGTGCATAGCATCTGTCAAAAATGTTCCACAACCTGAAAATAAAAAAATTGTTAAAATAATAGCATACTATTCCAAATAATTTAATGCAAGGTATCGTAATTTATTGAGTGCATTTGAAATTTGAATCCCCTTTAACACTAAATACTAAATAGCATTATTATACGTATATTTCATTGTTATCATAATTATACCGGTTAAAGAGATCAGTTAATTCAACCGGGTTGCACTTAGGATTGCCAGTTTATTTTGTGCAGTTAAAGTACATTATTTATTATAGGTAAAAAAAAAAAAAAGTGCATAGTATCAAAATAAAGTATTTTCGCGTACTTTATTGTTCTCATAAAGTATAAAGTACAATTACCTGAAATAAAATACAATTATTACTTTATTATGGAGTTGCCACCAAGTTGCACTAAAAGTATAAAAACCCTGTATATGTAGAATCATATTGTTCGAATAATATATAAAATATGATTGATATAATCTACAAAATTTGATCGATAAAATCGTTCTATTATTCTTCTGATGAAAATTTTAACAATTATTGAATACTTACATTCATCAGCAATTTTGAATCGTTGTAGGCGCACATAACTTCTGAAATATTCTACGTTCATATGATCGAATTGATTTTTTGTAAATTGCTATTGATATCATCAAATTTCGTTTTTGTAATGCGTGCACTCATATTTGAACAATGAACTATTTTTCGTACGAAATTCATTTTCATTTGAATCAAATCTCTTGGGGATTTCACATCTCCAGCACTCAATTTTTGTCTCTCTTCATTTTTAAATAGTTCAAAATCGTACGCAAATCTTCCAATGTTAAATTATGTTCAGCAGCTAATTGACGTAATCTAAAAATAAAGACACTCTTTGAATATATGCTCTTATTATTAGCATATAGATCAATCTAAAAATGAATTATATATATCTTATCACACATATCATACATTCGTAAGAATTATGTGAAGAAAATTATTTCGATGGATTTCTTTACTGAGTCTAAATTATAACCGACATATATAAAATATACGAGGATGTATTTAATACAATCTAAGGACACCACAATCGGCGTTCATAGGATTACCTGCCAAATCCCTTATCATATACTTCCTTATACAATAAGCTACAATTTTAATAACGTATTCCAGAGCTGTGAATTTAAATGCTCGATTGAGCCAAATCGATCTATTGAATATGATTCAACTTTAAACATAACAAGGGATGAAAGAAAAGTTGTAACCTACAAAATGTTCATCTTGAGTCTGCAAATCAAACAACTCTGTATTGAAAGTATTTAGATTCGGCACAATTTCATCTCAAATTCAGTAAACACATAAAAAAGCAACTATAATGAGGTGTATTAATTTTTTTTTATTCACTGAGATATCTACATGTATTATTGTAGTAATAAGTTATTTTTCTCTAATTTCCTCATTACTCTGACTCAGGAACAAATGGAAAGAGTGCATGATGATAGATTCCAAATTATTAACAGTATTTGGTTTATTCTTCACAAAAAAAATTATTAAATTTGGCTTTAATTAAATAATTTTAATTATAAAAATAGAATTTATAAAACGACAAAAATTATTTATTAGATCTTTTTTATTGTCTTAGGGAAGTTGGCTCTACGCCTTTTGAAAGTTAATAATAATTCTTTTAAAACTTCTAGGGAAAAAACTACTACTTATGAACAACTATTTTAATTTTTATGTGATATTATACGTACTTATAGCAAAATCTCTGCACCTCATCATTAATGACTACCTACACAGTTTCGGAAATGATTATAAATTAAGTCAACTTATAATAGAAGTCTTAAATGCACTTTTTAATTAAAAGTCTTAAGTAGTCTTAAAAATAATAAACAATTTTTATTAAAAAAATACGTCTCTAGAAGACTTATTTTATGTATTAATCCGAGTTGTAAATTGTGTTTTTGTAAATTTATTATTATTTTTTTAATTAAGTACAAACATTTTATAAACTTTTGTGTAAACTTATCTTCAGCTAGACGAAATTTAAAAGGGGTGTTTACAATCATGAGTTTTTAACTACTGATAGAAACTATTTTCGTGAATATGATTTCTAGTGAAAGTTTTTTGGAAATAATCCTCAATTTTGTGATGGTGATTTTTTTAAATCCATTAAGATAATAAAAAAATACAAGCCGTAATGGAAGCGAAAGTGAAAAAAGCTTCGTCAAGTACCTGCTTATAAGAAATTACAATAGAGTAAATTATATGATGATTATAATTTATATTATATGGTGATATTTATGTCAATTAGCTGTATTTGGGTGGAAATGGGGAGAATCTTTACATTAAACAAAAGTTGATTTTAAACTTCAAGCGTTTTCCGTCAGCAAATTAGATTATTACGATAAGGTTATTCATACTAATGATGACTACATTGTAGTCAAAATACGTATTTATAGTCTTTGATAATATTAATTAATTAATATTGATAATATAACTCAATTTAAAAATTGTTGTAAAAATCTACTATTTATTACATAATTTTTTTTCTTTTAATGCCTTCGCTAGTTTGACATGTAGGCACTGGCCGGCTCTTACATTACCCTGTGTTTTAAATAGTATTTTTTAGTTATTTGTGAGCAAAAATTAAAAAAATTTTACATGAATTGTTTTGCTTCTAACAGATGTAAATAATCCCTTCTATGTGCACTATTTCTTAAGAATTAACATGTGATGTTAATTGTGCTACAAAGCTAGTCCAAAAATTAACATATTAAAAATTTAAAACAATAAGGCATTAGCCTGGATAACAGTAGAGTACTACATACATATATTAACAAAATGAAGTCTAAAAACCAACCTTTCAATTCCCCAATTACGTATGGAAGGAATTTTATCACTATATTATTATCACTATGAATTTTCTAGTTTGAAAAGGAAAAGTTTTAAATAAAAATGTTTAAAAAAATAAAATTCAGTGTCTATATTTAAATTTTAATTTTACAATATTACAAGTTATTACAATAATTTTTATTTACAATAATGTGTTAAGGTTAAAAATTGATATATAACTACTACAGACACAAAAATTACAAAAATACGTTAAGGAGATTATATTCCTAGTAGTTTATATTATTAGTATATTTATATTTTAAATACATTAAAATAATTTCTAAAAAATTTCGTCTTCATGATATCTTCGGCAACGGAACTTTCTGTAAAAAATAAAATTATATTCATTAATGTCCAATGATTTAAAAAACTAAAATTAAGAGTTAGCACATAAAATAAAAATGTAGAAAATGTGGGAAGGGAAGTTATAATCAAATAACAAAAAATTTGTATACGCTAATGCCTCGGCGAAATTTGCCTTCGCGAAACTATTTATTACTAACACTCTAAATTTTCATTAAAATAAAGAGGAATTGGACAAATTTGGATGTCGCTCATATACTTTTAATAATAAATATAAATATAATATAAATATAATATAAATATAATATAAATATAATATAAATATAATATAAATATAATATAAATATAATATAAATATAATATAAATATAATATAAATATAATATAAATATAATATAAATATAATATAAATATAATATAAATATAATATAAATATAATATAAATATAATATAAATATAATATAAATATAATATAAATATAATATAAATATAATATAAATATAATATAAATATAATATAAATATAATATAAATATAATATAAATATAATATAAATATAATATAAATATAATATAAATATAATATAAATATAATATAAATATAATATAAATATAATATAAATATAATATAAATATAATATAAATATAATATAAATATAATATAAATATAATATAAATATAATATAAATATAATATAAATATAATATAAATATAATATAAATATAATATAAATATAATATAAAGTAGGCAAAAAACCAATTACTGTCTGTATCAATTAATTATTAAGTAAGCTAAATAGAAGGTTCTAATCGTATTTAATTATAAAATAAAATAAAATAATACTAGTTACCTTCAATTCCATCCCAGCAAATTTATTCCATGCATTCGCATAATTCTTGTATATAGATTTAAACAATCAGTTAAATGCTCTTTTATCACTTGCGTTTTTCCTGTATTACCCAAACATTTGACTAATTTTCGAGTAAAATTTATTTTCATACGTAATTTCATTAAATCGTTAGGACTTCTTACATAACTCACTGCTACGTCATGAAATTTTTCCATTCTCAAATAATTCAGAATAATTCGAATATCTGCCATTGTTGTATTCTCGTCAATATCTAAGCTGAATATTCTGTAATAAAAAAAATTATTCGTTTTAAGAACAGGCAAATAAATAATAATAAAGAAATAAGTATTAATAATTAATGATTATATACACAATTGTTAAATAAAAATTAATTTATAGACTTAAGATAAATAAGAAATATTATTACTTCATATACACTATTATATTTTAAATATAAATGAAGGCTTACCTTGCCAAATATATCACTTCGGATGTCATTTTCACAATATTTTTCACTTTCACTATGTTTTGATTTTCTAAACGTGTTATTTAAATAGAACAACTGCAAATATTCTCAAATCTGTATTTTATGTAATCCTCTGTAAGATCCTCTGGCAAAAATGTGAATAACAAAAATTTTCAAATATCAAACCATTTTATAATCATATTCAGCTGAACAAAACATTATGATCAGTTACCAAAATATTATGATGAGATTTAAATAAGTATAAAACTAGGTAAAAATTCTTGTTGACCAATTGTATTATGTAACGCCCCTACCATATTTATAAATACACCCCGTGTTCCTTTAACAGTTATTGTAAATGATAAACCAATAATTTATGTTTAACCAATAATCCTACAAAATATTGATTTAATGCTTTAAACTATTGTCACAAGAATAACTTGAAAATTTTCTTTTCAATTTAACACATTAAATAAGTCAAAGCTTAATAATTGCAAAATATTTAAAATATCAAAATACTATCAGAGAATATTATTTTTAAATTTTTTTTAAAAAGTTCCAATGCTTTGTATTAATACTCATTTTTAACAAACTTTATAAAATAAAGATACATCACAATTCAGTCATTTTTAAACCGATTTGGAACATTTTTTGTAACAGGATGAGATTTTAAATTGTCTCATGAAAATTTGTATGAAATATCTCGTTCCAAGAGGTAGAACTGTTGCTCAAACTTATTTTTTGTGATTGAATACAACACCCAAAAGTAAAATATAACTTTAAAAAAAAAAAGAAACGAAAAAAAAAAAATTTTTTAATTCTTCTATAAATTATTCCCGTGTGGCTAATAACTTGTTATATAACGTGTGGCTCATAACTTTTCGAGTGCGTACGAAAGAAATATTTTTATATAAGAATATTATTGGAGTAGATTTCGAAACGTAATTGGTCACATTATTTATATATATATATATATATATATATATATATATATATATATATATATATATATATATATATATATATATATATATATATATATATATATATATATATATATATATATATATATATATAATTAATTAATTTCTTATTTACTATATACAGAAGTATTATAATGCAAATAAAATTGATATACCTACTTTCAGAATTTTTGACTATAAATGAATTATTATAGTATTCAATTTTAATAAAATTCGAAAATTTTTTTTTTTAAACAATTCTCGAACAAACTTTCAAAATATTACACCACTTCCACAAATAAAAATAAATATTTTAATTTATTTTTTTTCTCCAAAAATCATGCATGTTTGAAGAAAAAATTTGTAAAAATAATTTTTAACGTACTGGCTATTATTAAAAGTTATATACCTACATTTCATTATTTTGTAGTTAGTATTTGCAACCATTAATAACATAAAACAATTTAAAAATTAATACAATAAATAATATGATAATGTGACATTTAAAATTCTGTATTTTTATTTATTTTTAAATCTAATTAATTTGTAATCACCAAAATAAGCCTGTGGCCTTTTACAATATTCGACATAATATAATACAAATATTTGTATTGTATTTTTTTCCTAACTCTTTTACTAAATTTTGAAGCACTATATTTTTATACTCGAAATATATAGAATGTCAGAGTATATTAATTTAAGTCTTTTGGAGACTTAAAAAGTGAGTTAAAGATCGAGAATGAGCAAAATTGATCCATTGAATCATCTTTATTTGTTCATTTAAAACCAAACAACTTTGAAACATATGTTTGTAAACTGTTTAGATTCGCCACAATTTTAACTCAAATAAACTGATAAACATACATAATTGTAATATATTTAATTATGACATAATTATGTATTTATAATTATATAGACTGCATATGTATTGTATTTTATGAATGATTAAATATATTGAAACTGAACTATATGTCAAGTATCTAAGCAATTAAGACTTTTGGTTTTTATTTTCTCTTGTTATATTATTGATTTATTTAAAAATTTATTGATTTACTTAATTTTTATTTACCTTTTTTGTTATACTTTAATAATATTTCTTAGATTTAAATTATTGTGTAGATTTCTTTACAAAATTAGTTTATCTATCTTATTATATAAAAATGAATCGCAAAATGTGTTGGTAAGCGCATAACTCGAGAATGGCGAGATTTGGCTAATTTTGGTCTTGAAATATTCGTGAAAGTTCAGGGAAGGTTTAAACGGTGAGAAACATAAATAATAAGTAAAGGAAAATACTATAAATGACAATTTAATTTTCGAATACAAAATGTTCCTAGCTGTGAAACATATTTTGTCTTTTTTTTCTCACATGTTACAAATCATCATTTCCATAGAAACCAAAATCTAATTTTGAAATTCAAAATAAAACTTCTTTATCTATTCCAAATAAAACTTCTTTATCTCTTCTCACTAGCAGTATGACGAACTGTCAACTATATAAAGTGTGCATATCGCACTTTTCAAGTATTACCGGAATCATTCTTGGTTCAGGAGGTCCATATACCTTTC
The DNA here is from genome assembly GCA_020423425.1 of Chrysopa pallens. Taxonomy (NCBI): domain Eukaryota; kingdom Metazoa; phylum Arthropoda; class Insecta; order Neuroptera; family Chrysopidae; genus Chrysopa; species Chrysopa pallens. The sequence continues at coordinate 66,299,476 of CM035592.1, forward strand.
TTCAAGTGTATGTGTACCACAGCAAAAATTATCGGGTAAACGCGGTCCCTGGTGTACCCCAGCAAATACCAGGTAAATACCGGGTAGATATAATATAACACTAAATACCGGGAATCCGATAAGAAAGGATTTGAAATTCTTCCCCTAAGGGTAGAATTGCATCCGCATGTAAACGATGTAATATCATTTATTAAAATGTGAAAAATAACACAGCAACGCGTAAACCGGGTGGGTATGCTTCAAAATATAAATTAATATCATAATTTATTCTGATTTGCCGCAGCTTCATTATTTAGTTATAGACAGTTGATAATATGTTAATTTAGGAGATATTGATGTTAATTAGAAATAATTTTTATAACAAAACAATGTTTACCCGGGTCAGCTATTCAAAATAGAATTTATTTATCTCTTCTTTTCTATATTAGAGAGGTTCTGGACTTCCTTTTACTATTTTTCATCAAGTATATGAGAACCACAGCACAATATACACGAATTGTGGCTGCACGAGGTACCGGGAGCCCCACATCAAACACGAGTGTATATATAAATATTTCATGTCATGAAACTCTACCCCTAATGGGATGAAAAGCAGAGGCAAAGTTTGTATGGGACAACGGAATTTTTTCGTCCAATCTGCTTCAAATTTTGCATGGAATGATGTAATATCAATTGTCACCGCAACGTGCTCGGGTATGCTTTAAAATATATATTAATATCATTATTTATTCTAATTTGCCATAGCTTTCAGTATTAAGAAATAGAGGAAAGTTGTTAAGAATATGTTATTATACTTAGAAAATGTTGAAGTTAATTAGAAATATGTGGCAAAACGACGTTTTGCCGGGCCAGCTAGTATATATATAAATCAATGCCACTTTTCGTTGTAATTTTAAAACCCAAGAATGGGCTCACCTATCCAAACCAAATGTTTAGGCATTGTTCGGACTATTTAGTAGATGGTTTATGTGAAGTTTGCACAAAACCGGTCTAACGGTTCTTCATTTATCACATTTTTTGCAACAAATGAATCCATTAAATTGCGGATCATTTTGTTAATGGGGATTTTGCTGTCAAATTGAATTTTTTTCAGATGGGGAATGAAACATTATATGGTAGAGTAAATTTTAACTCGGTTTGTTTTTTACTTTGGAAATGTACAACGATAATAATTGAAAATAATTGAAGATATGTGTCTAGCGATTGCAAATAAGGCATATGTATAATTGGGTATGACCGCACCAAATCATGATTTGCTTGATCGTGAATTGCAACGTGAGCAGGAATTCAATTCTAATTACGGTTAGTTACGGTAAGCCGTAACCAAAAATATGACAATCATGTAAGCGGCCGTTTCCAATAATGCAGGTGGATTATATTTCTTGGATGCACCTGATGATACGGGCAAAACGTTCGTTATATGATTGATTTTAAAGACTATTCAATCGGAATAGAAAATTGCATTGGCACTTGCATTTTCGAGAATTGCTGCTACATTAGTAGGAGGTGGTAGGACCGCACACTCTGCATTAAAATTGCCATTGAATGTACAGGTGATTAAAACTCCAACTTGCAATATTTCGATAAATTCTGCTATGGCAAAAGTTCTGCTATTAACGTCTATTCATGTATGTAACGTAACACTTAAATGTGTCGTATTTTTCTTCAACGGTATAGTTTGCAGTCATAAAACCTTGGAGAAAAATGATGTATTTACAAATAAAGTGGACTAGTATACATTTTAAAGTGTTTTATAGAAAAACAAACATTTGTGTTGGAAGCATTTTTTCAACAGTTTAGATTCACTTATATTGATTGCAGCACAAATTCAGCTTATTAACCTATTCCTTAAAGGTTGTTCATATTTTAAATGGTTTTCGCAACCAAAAAACTAGAAAAATAAGTTAAATAGAAAAAATTGTTTCAAACAATTTGTTGCTCGATTAATTTCAAAAGGCTCGATTAATTTGTTGCTCGATTAACTCAAAAATAAAAAATAATTTCAATTCATTAAATATTAATATAAATAACTAATATAAATATATAAATAACATTGCTAGAAGTATTTACTTTTGGGAGTCGTATAAAACCACCAAGCATTTTATTTTTTAGTAGTATACAATCACGAAAAATAAGTTTAAGCCCCCTACATCAACCATATAGAAACAGGTATTTTATGTAAATGTCTATGAGATAATTTAGAATAATCAACCTGTTAAATACAAAAAATAAAATTCCAAATCGGAATGAAATTGTGAAATGAGGAAACAAAAATAATACGAATTCATAACCTCCTCGTCTTTTAACTTTGTTAAAAATGATTATTAATACCAAGGCCTAGTAGAGCTTTTTAAAATAATTCTTTGATATATTTCGATATTTTAAATATTTTTGCAACTTTTTGCAAAGTTCTAAATTTGACGAAAACTTACTTTTCTATAAAAAAAAAAAGTCTGTTAATGTTTGTTCTGTGCTTAAAACTATGCAGTTTAATTTTTTTATAGGATTCGAATCTCCAAAATAATATTAGATTCCATTAAAAAAATGTCACCCTCATTTGACCTAAAATTCACCTCCGTAATTTTTCTCTATTCATCCAGTTTTTTACATTTTTTGTTATATAATATTCTATAACAATACTATTATATAATTATTTATTATAGGCACTATTATTTCAACTAATAAATAAGTAAATAAACGTATGTGTATTTTTAATACACATACATACATAAGACTGCATTTTTATTTTAATACGAAGCTAAAATCATTTTTGGGAATGATAATTTTAAGTATTAGTGCTATAATTAATTTGTACATATTTTACTAATTTGTATTTAAATTTGAGAATATAAGATATAACAAAATAAATAAGTTTTAAAATGTCCTTTTGAGTAGTAGAAACATATTACTAATTTGATAATAAACTAAAATAATCTATATTAATATTCATTTAAAAAGGCATGTTCGTACAAAAAAAAAGCAAGCATTTTCATTTAATTACAAATTTTAAAAAATTTAACCTAGTTTACCGTTATTTTTCGGATTTCAAAACAAAATGCCAATACAATATTTGATCATAATTAAATTATTGTTAAGTATTATAAGAAGGATTATTTTGATTGGTGATATTCAGGTAGAATTTTGAAAAATGCCTGATATTGGTTGGCTAATAAAATAATTTGATCAGTTACACTTTTACACCGTAAAAGCCTGATATTGATTGGCTAATGAAATAATTTGATCAGTTACACTTTTACAACGTAATATAAATGATCGTAATTTAATGCAATTTACTATTTATGTGAAGTAAGTTGAGCACTTAAGATTGAGTGATAAAAGTGACCCAGAATTTATATGGAAAAAAAATTATGCTTAAAAGTTTTTAATGTGTGATATTATCGTTTATTTAATTATAACCTTATTTCAAATTTTGGGAAAAAGTTTTGACAATATTTGGAAAAAAATATATAAAAACTATACGAAATTGTTTAAGCCGAAAAAACTTAAGTGCTGTGTTTGTGAAAATCGAAGATTCGAAATGAACAAAATTGAATATTATTATTCGAGGTATGTAAATAGTTACTTATGTAAACTACTAAAATTTTAATTTGAACTATTCCACTTTTTATTTTACAATTAATAATCTGATATGTTGCGGTCGCGCTTTTTAAAAACTGTACAGACCTTAGAGACGTGTCACTTTATTATTTATATTAATTTGTAAGACGGGGGAATGTTTTAAATTAAATGTTTTAAATTTTTATCTCTGATGAATGTTTTAAATATCTCTGTAATTAAGTAAATATCTCTGTAACGACTCGTATATCAAGGCAAATTTAACGACAATACAATAACGACAATACAGTTGGACTTGCTATACTTAAATCTAAAAAAGTAAAGTCTAAAAATTTTCGTAATAACTTTTCGTACAAAAGTGAAAAATGCTAGCCTTATCAGTTACTAATATATAGTAATTAATTATATATTTGAAAATGTTCCTGACTTGAATTCTTATCCTAGTAAGAATGTCTGAACTCTCTTCTTAGATCTTAGTTACTATCTGAGCAATTATTGTCTTGCTCCACCAATAGATTTTATGGAGAATATTAAATATTGTCTCAACACAGAGACATAGTTCTGACACTGCTGAAATTTTGAATTACTAATTCCAAAAAGTAAGTCTTAGTTTCTCAATTAGAAAAATCGGTTAAAGGGATTCCAAGTGTTTAATAATAACTCTTAATTTAAGCCTTCGGTGATACAATAGAAAAAATTAATAAAACGGAAATTTAATAAAAAGAGAGAACATTTTTTTATAAATTATGTAAATTTATCAAAATTCCAGCTGCAATATTAATAATTACAGCATTAATGATTAAAGATATTAATAGATAATGTGTGTTTAATTAATGAAATAATATACACTATCTAATAAGTCTATATTATTTGTTTAGTGTATGCCTTTAATGTTAATAATTTAAAACCAGTTCATATATTGACACTCAACTATATGGCGGGTAAATAAACAATTATAACTGTTGGTTTTTATATGTGTTTTTTATTTTCAGATTAAGTGGATTCGCTGATGAGCGTAATTTAACAAGAGATGATATTCGTACGATTCTAAACTATGTAAAGAAGAAGAAGAAATATACTATTCGCGTACCAGATGTAAAATCTCCAAGTGATTTAATAAAGCTAAAAATGAAAATGAATTTCGTGCAAGAAATAGTTAACAATCTACTATCATGTGATAATGCACAAGATGCTCACATTACTTCAATGACTTCATTGGCAAAATATATAAAAGATATTCAAGCATATGCACATGAAGTACTTAAGAAATGATATCGACGATTTACAGCAGAATTTAAAACATTTGATTGTGAGTATCACTACATTGTTTTTGATTATTTTGAATCTGAATTCTAACATTATTATTTCTACCCGTTCTAACTATGAGATTACACCTGTTATGTCAATTTTATAGAAGTATTACCTAATAACAAGAATCAAATATTTAATTAAAGCAATAAATATACTCTGCAACTAAAAATCTGTGTTTTCAAGCAGTTGTTCGTAATATTTTGATATTCTAAAGAGTTCTGTTTTAAAAATAAATACAGAAAATTTAATCTAGTAAAAAAACTTTATTAACCATAAATTGGAACTAATTCATAACAACTTATAATTAATTATGCATAAGTAATAATACATTACTGTAGTCGATTTTTTTTTCGATTGTGACCTATACGTTTTTATTTTATTACGAAACAAAAATGAATATTTCTTAAATATATCTTAAATATGTTATTTTTTTATTTTGAGAATGAATATTTTACAGAATTTCTATTTACTAAATAAATTTCAGTTTTGAATTTGAAAATGTAAGAAATTCAGTAGTAGAAAGAATATATTTCTTTGAGCTTTCTTTTCATTTTAGGGTTTAAGTAATAAACAATGTTTGTTTACATTCGTGAAGAAAGGCAAATTTTGCTGAGGCCTTATGAAAAAGTAAAATACATTACCGTTTATTGTTATGACTTAACCCCACCATTGTTTCGCATTTTCTTCATTCAATATATTTGTGCTAACTCTTATTCTTAGTTCTTTTTCTAAATCAGCAGTCATCATTTATTAATATAATTTTACTTTTTTCAGATTGAAATAGCCCGATGCCGGAGATATTATGAAGATGAAAATTTTTTATTGCATATAAACTGCATATTTGTAATATAATATTACCGAATTTTTTAATTACGTAATTTTAATGTCTAAGTTAGAATTTCCTTCAAGACAGATTATTGTATTAAATTTTAAACATCAATGCTTATATAAACTTAATATTTTTAGTATCTTCCGAAATTTTAAGTAGATTTAATTGTAAATATGAAAAAAAATTATTATTGTTACTTGTAATATTGTAAAATTAAAATTATTGAATATAGACATTGTGAATTATATTTTATATACATTTTTATTTATAAATTTTCCTAAACTTCCAAACTATAGTAAGTTGGACAACTCTAATAATTTGATTTAAAATTGCTACCATACCTACTTTCATTTACAACTTAATTGTGAAGGGGTAGTTGGGGAATTGAAAAGTTGTTATTCATTAAATTATTTGGGGAGGTTCGCCTTGTTTTTTAGTTTTCTTTTGTGTTATAAATTTGAGTATCGAAAATAAGTGTTTCTTAATTTTAGTAAAAAATAAGGTATTAAGGGCCGAATTAGTGTTAGCCAGGTTTACAGGCGTACGTGGTTTTGTTTTTTATATGAGTTTTTATAATCTTGTTATTGTTATATTCACCACGCATTAATTAATTTTGAGGTGGCTCTGTGGCAAAATAATCATTACTCCAGTGGATGAAACTACAATCGTTAACTTAAGAGGGATTATAAACTGCTGTTAGAAGTACACTCTTTTATTAGCATGTAAACGCAGGGCTTGTCGAAAGAACATTTTTAAATATAAATCGATCTATACTTTGTAAACTTTTTTTCGAAAAAAAACTTTGATAGGCCCATTTTCATGTCAATATTTTGCATGCATAATTTCTTTACATTTGTGTAAGTAATTTTTGAGTTATTTATTTGTGCAAGAAAATTGAAATAAATTTATTTATGTAATTTAAGTCAACGCTTATTCGAAGCAAACTCCTAACATAAAGGAGTTTGTATTTCCAAAATAGAGTAAATGTAAAGGCCAAAAAGCCGACCGGTGTCAACATGTCAAACTAGCTGTAATATTAAATGCAATACAATAATAACCAGGGAAAAGTTGAGATTAATGAATATTATGAAAAATATCTCGAGGATTTTTATAATAAATTTCGATTTTTTGCCCCAATTTCCTAGTTCAAAGTTTATTTGTATTATATTTATACGTATTTCGACTACAACGCAGTCATCATCGGTATGAAATAGGTAATTAACAAATCGATATGAATGAATAATTCTCTGCGGGGAATTATTCATTCATATCGATTTTGTCTCGATTCATATTCATTTCGTCTCGACCGAATCGTTACATAGCACCCATTACGGCTTGTATTTATTTATAATTATTTAATGGATTTTAAAAATTCATAATCACAAAATTTACGATAATTTCAAAGAGACAAGCAACTCTGCGCTAGAAATCCATGTTCACATCGAGATAGTTTGTAATAGTAGTTAAATACACATGTTGGTACACCTATTTTGAATTTCTTCGAGTGAGCTGTAGATAATTTTACAAAAAAAGATTTATAAAATGTTTGTACTTAAGCTCAAAAATTCTATAAAAAAATAATAATTAACAAAAACACTATGAACATAGAATTACACTTATCAAAATTAGCAAAATCGATCCAGTCATTCTCGAGTTTTAGCGAGACTTACGAACAGCAATTGAATCTTATATATATATATATATATATATATATATATATATATATATATATATATATATATATATATATATATATATATATATATATATATGTATAGATTCAAGTGGTATATAATTTTTGCTTATTTTTAAGACTGTTTCTTAAGAATACTTAAGACTTGTGTAAAATCCATTTGAGACTTCTACTATAAGTTGTCTAAATTTATAATCATTTCCGAAACTGTGTATTTGGTTATTAAAGATGTCAATTTGGTTTAATTATGCATAGTCCGAGATGCTGAAGATTTTGCAAGTATGTGGTATATCATATAAAAATTAAAATAGTTATTTATAATCAGTAGTAGTTTTTTCTATATAGGGAGATTGATGGTAATAAATATCGAAAACATGAAATTTTAAATAATTTTTTATGTGCAAGTAAGCAAGTAGTTGCTAAAATAATTTCGCCAAAGAGATTTTATAAAAATGCAACAGTTTTTTGTCGTTTTATAGATACCATTTTTATAACTAAAGGAATTTTAATTTAAATCATTCACAATACTTCATAACGGATTTTCATTGAGAAATTAATAAATATTAAAACTTGTTATTCCAAATAACAATATCAAACCTCAGATTCAAAATTACCTAAATTAAATAAATCAATTTGTTAATGTTTTTTGTAATTATCAGCTGTTGGAGTCAGAATAATGAGAAAATTAAATACGAAAATCTAATTACAATATAATGCATATAGATATGAGTGAGTAAATAAAAAATATTACACCTCATTAGAGTTGCTTTTGATATGTATTTATTAACTGAATTTGGGCTGAAATTGTGCCAAATCTAAACAGTTAATGAAAATTTCAAACAAAGTGTTTATTTTCAAACTGAAGATGATCATTTTTTTTTTCATTCCGACTTTTCTTTTAAAACTTATTGCGGTTTAAATGTGAATCATGGATCCATTATACTCTATACATCTATTTTGCTCATTCTCGTATTTAAACTCTCTTCTTTGGTCTAGAATACGTAAATTAAATTTCAGTTCGCTATGTAAGCAGCTATACGAAAAGAGTCTAGCAAAGTAATCCTATGAACGCCTATACCAATTTTTTGTTATTTAATAAATCCGCATATATTTATTAATGTATGTTGCATAAAATTTAGACTTATTAAAGAAAATTAATAAAAATTTACGAAATTCAGTACATTCAGTACTGTTTTAATGGTCGCTGATTACGATAAAAATTTTGATTAGAGACAAAATTACTTGCATTTATTATGCATTTATCTATGCTTTTTCGAAACTCAGAATACAAAAACTTTTTGTGGTTGCTTATGACAATAAAAATGCTTATTAGAACTAAAATACTATATTTATTATTCATTTAAATATAAAATGCGTATAAAAAGTACATAGTTTTTCTAAAAATGAATGGAAATTCATTAAAACAGTATGTATGTAACCTTTTTTTGAGGTCGCTGATGAAAATAAAATTAATAATAATTAGAACCAACAACTTCTTTAATTGCATTTAAATATGCATTTTACAAAAATTGTATATCAAAAATGAAATCATAATATTTCATATATTCGATTTTGTTAATACTTGTGACATGAAAAATTATTTGCATATAAAAATACATTTGTGTACGCAGTTTAAAAGATTTTTTTTTTTTGTAAAAATCGTCAATAATATTGATGAAAATAAACAATTATTACTTTTTACTATCCTATGTAATATATCTTAATATATATAAATTACATGTCACATTGTTTGATCGAGATGGATTCCGAAACTACTGAACCAATTCGAACGTTTTTTTTTTTTTTTTAAATGAGTGCTATGCTCCAACTTAAGAGATAGGATAGTTTATTTCCTAATTTGAGATTGCAATTTTAATTTATTGCGTATTAATTGTTTTTTATTGAATAAGCTACAATTCATCAATATAACCGACGACCTTTAAAGGAGAAGTGGTCCTGCTGCCACGTATTCCAATGATACCGTCAGATTCTACTATACCCTTTAGAAGGCCACAGTTTCCAATTCGTTTAGCTTTTGCCATGTCTATAAATAAGTCTCAAGGCCAAACAATGTCCATTTGTGGTTTGGATTTAGAAAATCCATGTTTTTCTCATGGGCAACTATATGTTGCATGTTCACGTGTAGGGAAACCGTCGAATCTATTTGTGTTAGCTACAGGCAGGTTAACCAAAAATATTGTACTTCGATTAGTGCTAAATAAAATTGAAATCAAAAATATTTATAATTCAAAATAATAAATATTATTGTTAAAGATTTAAGACTATCTGCCCTACCTACCTCATTCATATATTTAAGTGTCACATGTTCTTTACTAACAACTTTGTATAAAAATAATAATCAAATTTAAAATTAATTCTTTTGTATTGATTTTTGCTTAATATCAACTGTAAGAAAATTTAAATCTATCGTGCTCAAAGTCCTTCCCGTTCAAATCCCAATCCAGTCGATTTTTATACAAGCTTTAGCATTTCCAAATTCGTTCCTAGATAATAAGTTCATTTTACTAAGGGGTTACGGTAGTAGAAAATCTGTCATGAAGGTCGCCATATTTTTTTACAACTGGTATCTATGTAAAAAGCATGTTGGTCCCCGTGACTCCGTGACTGATGTTCTACTACCGTCCCTCTTAAATTGTTTACTACAATGTGTACACAAAAATAATAGCCACAGCAACGCGTGGCCGGGTCTGCTAGTATATTATATATTACAAAACGTATAATATCAGAAGATTTTAAATTTAATGTACTTGCACAACTTTTTTTAACAATTCTTGCTCTGCCTGTATTTAAATTGTACCTACTCAAACAACTCAGATCACGTCGATAATATTTTTAATTACCACTTGTTAAAATTGGTTAAACAATAAATTCGATAGCGTAACGCAGCTGATTCGCACAACGCGGAAGCGAGTGTCTAAGACGTTTCATGAACACTCAAAAGTTTTCATATTTTTTAAATGTATTAAATTCATTTTTCAAATTAACATAAGAGTAATTGTGAATTATTTACATAATAATAAGAAGATTTAATTTTTCATTTAAATATACAATTGACCAATGTTTTCCAACCGGTTTGCATAGCTTTAAGTAAGAAATATAATTATAAAAAGGTTTAATTTTTAAAAAGGTACCAGAAACATGTCTTATGACTGCAACATTAATAAACAATTGTTACTTTTTATATTATGTACATAATTTTAATTCCAGAATTTCTAACGAGTTACATTGTATTTTAAATTCGTGTTTAAAGAAATATCCTTAGTTATTTTAAAGGCATATTTAAATTAAATTTTACTTGAGTTAACCAAGATTATATGAAATTCTTAAAACAATAATATGAACTAATTAAAATTATCGTTTTTCAAATTTTTAATCTAATTGCATTTACTTTTAGGCAATTATTATCGTGAAGAATTGATAAGTTTATTAATTATATTAGGTTGATAAATAAATTTACACACTTTATATTTTTTTTATATTTTGCTTAACCACTTTATAAATAAAAAAATTGAAGTGTGTAAATTTATTTATCAACCTAATATAATTAATACTATGGAATACCACAAATTAAAGCTCTCTACCATTAATGGATAAGTTTATTTGTTGTATAAATTTTTTTATGAAACAAATTTTGTGAAGGAAATTTTTGCGAAACATTTTTTCGTGATAGTCATAATTAATGCAATTCTATTGAGTTATTAAAAAATAAAACGACATGGCATAATTTATTCTACTAATTTATATCTCCGGTTACATTTTGTAAATATAATTTAATTAATAACTTATTATGTTTTTTCATAATTTTATATTAAACTAATAGGCTCTGTTAATTAAAATGCTTTAGAATTTTAATTCACAAAATTAACGAAATTTTAACTAAAGTTAAAATCAATTAGTCCCTTAAAATTAAATTAAATTTCTATTCATTTCAATTTTAATTCAATTAAACTTAAATTGAATTAATTTCCCATTATATTTATTGTTACAATATTTTTTAACAATACTAAAATTTCATAAAAATTTTTTTGATAAGTTGTCGTTAACATATAATAATCAGGAGATATTTTATAACTTCTATTAATAAATATCATTTTATGATTTAAAATTTATTTCACCAAATTAATTAAAGTTGAAGTTAACATATATTATCTTTTTTTTTTTATATAATTAATAATGAGAACAACTCTAGGATTTTTCGAATAAATTTCGATTTTTTTGTTTGTTTGTTTTTTTTTTTTATTTTTTTAGGTGCAAACCGTCACCAAATTAGCAACGAGTAACATCTCCTCAGAGTATCATCATTACAACTAGCTAATTCATACTGATGATGACTACTTTGTAGTCGAAATACGTATTTATAAAATACAAATTAATTTGATCTAGGAAATTGGGAAAAAAATCGAAATTTATTTATTATGATAGAATTATCTAAGATTTCTCGAGAAATGTTAATTATATGTCGCAAAACTATGTAAAGATTTTTAATTGAACATTGAATTAATATTAACGCCATAATTGAAATCAATCTAAATAAGTTGTTGCAAAATTTGTGCATATTTTATTTATAACTCAATAATAAACTTTGTAGTACTAAGTTGCATTAGAAATATAAAAATAAATTAAAAAATTGATTCTTTGGGGAAAAACCTTAGTGAAATTTACTTTTGTTAATATGATATATGAGTATGGATAAATACTCAAAAATAAAATTAAGTTTTGATATGATAAATGACAAAAAAATTATAGAAGTAAAGAAATTAATATATAATCGAATTACTATAGAAAAAAAATTAAAAGACGATTTAATTATGCATAGCATTTTTAATTTCATTTAAAAATTTTGAGTTATTAAAAAAAAAAAACGGTGTGTCATACATTTTCTATGATTTTTAAGAAAATTCTCAAACTGCATTTTAATGTGCGAGTATATTTATTCACTTTTAATTCATTAATAATTAATGCCAACAGCTTTAAAAAATCGCCTTAATAATATAAATATTATTCTTTTTCAAAGATTTTAGAAAATTGGGTAACTTTACAACTAATGCAGACAAACAAATTTCTTGGTTTGATAAAAAATTCCTTTTAATCAACGGCATTAAAATCCCTTATATACTGAGTTTTATAAATGTTTATTAATTTTTAGACATTTTAGAAAAATAATGCAGTTTTTCCATAGATTTGAAATGCAAAAACAAAATAGAATTGAATCGTTAAGCATGTTTCTACAACCTGTATTTTAAAATCAAGATATTCAGAGTAAAAATTATCTGAATTGCCAAGTAATTTTTTGGATCTTAGCAATTTGTTTTTATGTATAATATTATTTCCACAAATTTCAAATGCAAATACAAAATTTAAAATAGAACAAATATTAAGTAAACTATAATTAATCCACACCACTTTGTAATAATTTAATCAGTTATATTTTCTATTCAATAAAATTTTAGGACACTTTTATGATTGCTTTTAACAACAAACCCTTTTTTATATTAATTTGTTTGTATTATATTATGATTATTTTGTACCTGTTTCAAAAAGAAACTGATCATATTATTATTAAATCAATTTAGGTAACATGAAAAATATTTGAAATTTTTTATAATATTCAGTAAATTATTTGTTTTTAATACAATTTGGCTTTCATCTAAACAGCATTATTAATACAAAGATCTCGATTGCATTGACTTCAAATTAAAACCATAGAAATAGTGGCGAAAAATAATTTGATCGTATAAAGCAAACAAAGTGTTCATTTAAAACAGCGTTGAATTCTTATTGACATTAATTTTTTTAATAATTTTATTTTTACCGATAGAATTCTTTAAAATTAATTAATCCAATGCAGTATGCATATTTTCACCACTATTTTTTACATCAAATATAAAATTGATATTACTCATTAAAAATAAAAATGTATTACAAACATAAAATAAAAATAAACAATAGACATTATCACATTTAGTTAACTCTATTCATATTTACAATCATAATCCACAGGAATTTTATATGACAATATGTGTATAGCTGTCGAATATCTTCCACAACCTGAAATGAAAAAGTTAAAATAACAGCTTATTTATACAAAATAAGATTCAAATGACATAAATTAATGCCACTTTTTTAACGTTGTACTATTAAAATGTTTCAAAAATTATTTAACGTAAATATTGTTTAAAAATAATTTTCAAGTTATTCTTGTCATAATATTTTATAGCATAAAATCAATGTTTGCAAATATTGTTGGAACCTATAATTAAGTAATGGTTGCACTGGATTATCATACAGGTAGGTAAACAAAACTGTTGTCAAAAAGGGATTTACTTATAAATAAAGTAGGCGTTACATACTTAAGTTGACCAATAAAGGATTTAAATACAGTTAAATCTTTATCAGCAAAATATAAAAATTAGTATTTATTTGTTTACCTAGTTGTTGTAACTTTTATTATAGACTCACATAATTTAAAAAAAGTAACTGATCGATCATACATACCATACATAACATTTGGGTCACCTTAATTGAATTTTAAAAAGGGATATTTAAAAATTTTGGTTATTCATATTTTAACCAAAGTACTGGATGGTTATTTCATCAAAATAAAGTTTTGTGAATCTTTTAATTGCAGTTGTAACTAGACTGAAGTTACAAGTTTAAAGAATCAAAATATTGTGAAAGTGAAAAAAAAATAAAATGAGTGTGAAATTTTTCGCTAAGTAAGTCGTATATCATATTTTGAACGTAAAATTAAGTTAAGTTAATATTTAAAAACAGGAAGTATAGTCAAATAAAAATTTGTCCAAAGTTCGTAGCCCTTTTAAAAAAGTATTAAGTTTATTTAGATTTATATAGAATCTGTACCGCCAGATCTAATGTATGTATGTATAGGAGCTTTTATTTTAGTTAGTTATATATTATATATATATATATATATATATATATATATATATATATATATATATATATATATATATATATATATATATATATATATATATATATATATATATATATATATATATATATATATATATATATATATATATATATATATATATATATATATATATATATATAATTTATTTTAATATTTAATTTATTTATTTGCATATAATATTTACTGATATACATATTTATATTCGAATATTTGTCTTCTAAATCGTAAATAACTTAGCTATATAACTTAATCATAACAAACACAAAGTCGTGACGGAAAACGCGCATCCCACCTTAATCTAGTAACTTTGGGTGATTCCTTAGATTGTTCCTCATCAGGTTTGCTTCTGATGGTATCGCCTGATGCCGGAACATTAAACGAAGTAGAAAGAGCTACATCTGTGTCGTCGGAACGTAACAAATAAGCATGCTTGGGTATTTGTTTATTGAAATATTTACGTGTTTTCCTTTTATATCGACGGTGAAATATTTTTTTCTCGTTGAATAAATTTGTGAGGAACTCTGTAAGGATGCTCTTAAGAATGTATGATTCTTATCCTACCAATGTAGAGTTTGTTCATTCTTGCTTTTAAATCAGATACGTAACTTGGAATATCTGAACATTTCTCCTGGTAAATTCAATGCTTTTGCATAAATCCATTTTCGAAACAGAACTTCGCTAAAAATATTTTGAAAAGTATTGCCGGTAATACCGTTCTCCAGTGTTCCATTTGATTGTAGATGATATGCAGTCGTTTGTTCCATTTTACAAAAATAATATAACAATTTTTCTAGTTGTACTATATTGTGATATTGTTGAGAAACAGCGAATCAAAATTTTTCTCGTATATAGTATGTTCAACATTTTGAGTTGAACAACACACTAAATTGTTTTATTTCCTGTAATCCTGACGTAAATCTGTTGTGAATTAAGACATATATTGAAGGTGCCTTAGTTGTGTTGGAGACGCTTTTCCATTTTTTTTGTTTAAATGCAAAAATTATAGGTTTATGATCTGTATAAACTGGAAAAATACGACCTTCTAGGAAATATTTGAAAAATTTCTCTTACAAATTCATACTAAGAAGTTCTCTGTCGTATGTATATATTTTTGTAGTGTTCCATTCAATTTCTTTGAGAAAAAGTTTCCAATAGGTTTCCAAGTTGATTTTTCAAATTGTTGTAATACCCCATCCGCAGATACATTTAATGCATCTATAAATGAAGTTAGTTATATTCCATTTTCGGATAAGTTAACAATGCGGCATTAACTAAATCGTGTTTGCAAGCTTCAAAACTTTTAGCAGCTTAATGTGTCCAATTTATTTTACTTTTGTCGTTTTCTTTACATTTTTTAAGTAGTCATTTAAAATATCTTGATTTTAAGCTGGTTCTTATTGTGCTTTCGGTAAAAATTAAATAAACCGAGAAACGCTCAGAGTTCTTGACGATTTCCAGGTTGTTTATAATCAAGTATTACCTGAATCTTTTTTGGATCGGATTGTAGTCCTAACGCAGAATTTTTTGTCCAAGTAAAATGATTTCCTTGCGTCCAAATTCGCATTTACTAATAATAATTGTTAATCCAAATTTATTTAACCGTTCAAGAACTGTAATAATTGATGTTTTTTATGATCTTCTTCATTTTCGATGCAATTAAAATATCGATCAGATAGGCTAAGGTGAAAACTAGGTCCTTTAACGACTTCCAAACGGTATTATTATGGCTTATTTTGGCTGAACTTGATAATAAGCTTGAAGTAAATCTACCTTGAAAAACATTTTTGTTCCAAGTAAAATAATCTATTCGATCTGGAATAGCCATATCATTTAACTTACGATAGTCTCCACAAATTCGCCACGACCCACATTTCTTGCCCATGAAATTCAATGAACTCGGCCACTGTGAATCTGAAGGTCTAATTATATCATTATTTAGAAGAAATTGACATTCTCTTTTTGCAATTTTTATTTTTTCTGGGTTCAATCGACGCGCTTTACTATATTTTGGAGCATCTCCTGTTTTTAATATATAATGTACAATTCCATGATTTCATTGCTTTGGTCGAACTATGGGTTTTGTTATTGGAGTCATTACTGCTTGTGATCCATAAATTGATAGTTTTGTTAAGCTGTCGATTAATTTTTTGTTTTTAAGCTTTAAGCTCGATTAGTAAGGAAAATTCTCTTAGAAAATCTGCATCAATTGTACCTTTTGATGTATTGGCTATGATAAATAGCCATACACACATTCTCCTGAGCCTTAAATCTAAATTTAAAACTTGTGTACCATATGTAAGAATTTTGCTGCCATTTGCTGCGTATAGCTTGAAATCGGTAGCTTTTCTTTTTCGGTTTCATGGTATAATGGAGATACTTACGCCACCAGTATCCAAAAAACGAATTCGGAATTCTCTATCTAGAAAAAAAGTCTATGGTCGATACTAGGACTTCAGAGTAACATTTACCATATTTAAAATAATAATAACGTAATAGTTTAATTTCTTTTCCAAAATTTTTAACTAAATTTCATTTATTGAAACTTTTGAACTATTATTCAGGCCCTGTTCGCTGATATTTATTGATTGATTATTTCCAATATTCATTATTCTGTTACTTATTTCCGCTAATATGTAAAATTATCTTTAGAAATTGCTAATATACTACTAACAGATTTAGGTAATTTATGAAACCATGACGGGCGTGATAGTTTCTCAAAAATTTCTGTGCTGGGTAAATTTTTCATTTTTCATAGTAATTGACAAGGTTTCATTTTACCTAATTGCAATTCACTAATTAATTTACGAATTCAATTATCTTAGCTTTCGTGAAAATATTTTATATATTTAATATATTATATATAAAATAAACAGACGCTGTTTAGCCAATGTATATTTATTATCAACATTTGTTTGCACTATATCATAAATATTTTCCACAGTTTTTAAGTTTAATTGCGAAATTAAATAATAAGAAACGGTAATTTTTAATAATTAATTGTTCATAAAAAAAAAAATAAATAAATAAAGTAATGTTTTTGAATATTTACTTACAGTCTTCAAAATTATATTTGAATATTTGTCGTACTAAACACAAAAAAAATTGTGGTATTAATTTACACATTTGATTTATTTTTTATTACAAAAACACTTTTTACAATGTGCAAATTTTCACTTTATCGGGGGTCTCCAATTATAGATAGAGAAGGAGCTCATTATTAGAAATGTTATTGTATGTTCGATTTAATTAATTATTTATTCGATTGAACATTTTTAATTTATTTATTGAACATTACGTAAAAATATGTTAGTTTTTACAACATGGCGACTTAACTTATATTTCGCGTCCATATTCTATGGCACCCCCATGCTTCTTGTACCATCAAATATGTATGCCTAACTACCTATAAAAGTCGCACATTTTAAATTACAAAAATTAGAAATTAAAATACATTCCATTATCACAAAAATTATCTATTTCAGTTTTATGTGTTCCTATAAAGGTATTGCCGCTAAAACAAAATATTTTTTTTTTCTTTTTTCTCTAATATATATTGTGTTCTATACATACACGTTTTAAAATAAGAATTTAACAATATAAAAAATCTATGATAAAATATATTAACGAAATTTTTTTTTTATAGCTTGTTAGACCTAGAACTTGACAATGATACAACAATGGAAGATATTCAAATTATTTATAATTATATGAAAATTGAAGAATTTCATCCGTTGGAAGTAACAGCGAATGATGTAAAAAGTCCTAAGGATTTATTAAAATTACGTATGAAAATCAATTTCACTCAAAAATTAGTCAAATGTTTGGGAAAAACAAGCTTAACAAAATCAACAAGAGATTATTTAAAACAATGTTTAAAAAATTATAAAAAAATTATGCGAATTCAGGGAATAATTTTGCTGGAACCACAGGTTTTGTTTATGAAAAATTTGAGAGGTAAATATTTTATTTTTTTTTTTATTAAATCTATATATATAAGTCTCCCTAGAACTCGCTAGAACTCGAGAATGGCTGGATCGACTTTGCTAATTTTGATCTTGAAATATTTGTGGAAGTTCAGGGAAGGTTTAAACGGTCAGAAACATAAATAATAAGTAACGGAAAATACTATAAACGAAAATTTAATTTTCGAATACAATATGTTCCTAGCTGTGAAACAATTTTTGTCTTTTTTTTTCTCACATGTTACAAATCCTATTAGCATCATTTCCATACAAACCAAAACCTAAATTTGAAATTCAAAATAAACTTATTTATCTTTTCTCAATAGCAGTATGTTGTACTATCAACTTTATAAAGTTTGCATATCCCATTGTTCAAGTATTACCGGAATCATTCGTGGTTCAGGAGTTCCATATATCTTTCATCAAGTGTATGTGTATCACAGCACAAATTATCAGGTGAACGCGGTACCGGGTGTACCCACCAAATATCGGGTAAATATCGGGTGCAGCCGACTAAATACCGGGATTTCGATAAGAAAAGATTTTCTGAAATTATACCCCTAAGGGTAGAATTGCATTCGCATGTAATCGATATAATATCATTTAATAAAATGGGAAAATTAACACAGCAACCAATGCACCGGGCGGGTCTGCTTTAAAATATAAATTTATATCATTATTTATTCTAATTTGCCTCAGCTTTTCATTATTTAGAAATAGAGTGTTGAGAATATGTTGTTATACTTAGAAAGTATTGATGTTGATTAGAAATAAATGGCAAAACGATGTTTTCCGGGCCTGCTAGTATCGTTATAAATGTCTATTTATCTTAATTAACACTTAACCAAATAGATTATTTGTCTAGCCAAATGCAGTTCCTTGGATAAGCAAGATACAGTACCTTTTTGTTTTGTTAATTGGTTATAACTTAAATATCCCCAGTCTTCTTTCGAATTCTTTCTTCGGTTCTTTAGATAATTAAAATCATTAGACATCATTTATTAATAATATTTTATCTTTTACAGATTGAAATTGTCCGTTGCCGAATATATTATGAAGATGGAATTTTTTAGAAATTACAATTAAAACATAAATCTATTTGTAATATAATCTCTTTAACGTATTTTTGTAATGTTAATGTCATGTTAGAATCGTTCATGACAGATTTTTTAATCTTAACACATATAAAAACATAATAATTTTAATATCTACCGTAGTTTTAAGTAGTTTTATTTGTATATTAGAAAAAATTGATTATTTTTAGTTGTAAGATTTATTGTAAAATTAAAATTCTTGAATATAAACAGTGAATTATATTTCTGTTAAACATTTTTATTTAAAAATTTTCCTTTTCAAACTATAGAAAATTAGACGCCGGTGATAATTTTATATAAAATTGCTTCCATACTTATTTTCAATTATACAACTTAATTGTGAAGGGTAATTGGGGAATTGAAAAGTTGTTTTTTAGTTACTTCGAGGGGCTATTTTGAGTTTTACTTTAATTTCGTGTCATATATATCGGTATCGAAAATAAGTGTTTCTGAATTTTAGTAAAAAAATAAACGATCAGTATTAGGGGTCGAATTAGTATTAGTAAGGCGCTGTATATATGAATATTCCGGCGTACCATAGACAATTGTTAAAGAGGAATGACATTGGTGCATTAATAATACAAATATAAGTAATTTTCATGAAATGTGAAAATTACTTGGTTTTAAAAATTTAAAAATTGTGAATACAAATATATATTCATGTAGTATATGTAATTTTTATTTAAAAAGTTTAGAATTTTTTGTGTTAGCATAAATGTTAAACATACAGTTAAACTTAAGAGGAGTTAATGCTGCTCTAAAACGTAAGAATGCCTATGTATATAGTACTCTAGCCAGGTTAATGTACTTGACTTTGTTAATATTTTTTAAGATTTTTATCTTGTTTATAGGAGTATTCACCACGCATTTTTTATTTTTGGAGTAGTTCTGTAGAAAAATTAATATGCCTCCAGTGGAAGTAATTACAAACGTGTACATAAAAGGGATTATTCGCAGATGTTAGAAGCACACTGTTTTATGTAAAATCTGTCCATTTTCTCTCACAAATAACTAAAACATAAACTTATCCAAATGTTTTGAAATTTGGCATGTACATTATTGGCATGAAAACAGAGAGCTTGTTTAGGAGACTCTCGGAAAAAATGTTTCTAAATTTATACTAAAATTTTATTTTTATCGTAGAAATCTCTTCGACCTGTGCTGCATATTCATGTCAATGTTTTGCATATTAAATTTCATAACATTTGCATAATTATTTTTTTGAAGTAAAACTTCTTTAGGCGCGACTAGGGAGTAACTCAGATTTTTTTTTCTGACGGAAGTAACGCTTAATATAGTCTGTGTAGTTTCCGCCATTTAAAAATAATAATTCTGATTGGTTGTAAGTATATGTCATATACTACACGCTTCTTGACTTAATTAAATTTTTGAAAATCTCTAAATATACTTGTTTATTTATTACTTTTAAAATAAGTAAATTAAAAATAAATTTTCTGACAATTGCGAAATTTTATAATATTCAATAACAAGGTTATATTGACATGTGCTGATCTAACCTTCAATTTGCTACTCTCAATTACCTGTTTCGAATGAATAATATTAATATAACATTTAAATAATCTTTGTAAAGCACATGAATAATAAATATAATTAAATTATAATATAATATTTATTTATTTAAGTTAATATTTAATCATTTCAGTGATATATGTCGTCAACGCCAAAGAAGTTTTACTTCAATCGCGCGTAAAGGTTACACGCACACACTTTTTTTGAGTTATTTATCCGCGAAAATTTAAAGATATTTCATGTAAATTACATGTAATTCAAATCAAAAATGTTGCAACCGATTTAAAAAAATGGACCAAAAATCACAAAATAATTTGACATGAAAAATATTTTTATTAATTATAATTCTTGGGCCTAATTACCATTCGTAGTTGGTGCTAATCAATTTGTTAGTAAAACATAGATTCATTAGATTCACCGACATCGAATAGAATTCGGTTAGGAGGAAATTAATTATATGTAAAAGTATTATTCTATTTACTGGTTCATTTTTCCGAAGTAGGATACAATTTTTATTTTTTGTTGTTTTGTGTCCATGGTCATTAGAGGATTTGTTATTGGTTGCCCTAAAAATTAAGAATGCCCCTCCTCTTTGATAATAAATTATTGTATAATCATGTGTGTCCAAATCGTATTTTCTTGTAAAAAAAGCAATTGTCGAAGTATCACTACATTGTAAAAAGTCTAAGTAAAGCGCACATTCAATAGTCCATGTCTTAAAATTATTGACTCATTTTTATAAAAGTTACAATCAATGAACCTTAATTTGAAAGATATATAATCTTATATCTTTAAATGAGCAATTCTTGTATATATATATATTTATAATTGAAATCTCGGAATCGGCTCCAACGATTTTCATGAAATTTAGTATATAGGGGATTTTGGGGGCGATAAATCGATCTAGCTAGGAATCATTTTTAGAAAATGTCATTTCATTCGTGTTTTATCGATTTCGAATAGTCTCAACTGAAAAATATGACTCTTCCTGACATCTGTTGGCGAATATTAATAATAATACTATTTTTTGTGAGCAACTAATTGCTTTAACGACACAACAGCAGATGGTGTTGTTAAGTAACATGAAGTCAATGAGTGTTTTCAACACAATTTATAAATAAAAAAATAAAAAAATACCGAGCAAAGCTCGGTCATCCAGATATTGTAATAAAAAAGAACCATTGCAATCCGATTGTTAGTTTCTGAGAAATACTTGGACAAACATACAAACAGACATTCGTTTATATAATTTGGAATAATAGTTTAGAAGTTCACACAAACTAAAATGTAGTAATATTGTACAATTTTATTAATATTACTTACATACAAAGATGTTGAATTGACGACAACCACGTTTTTTGTGGAAGTTAACCTATTTTAAGTTATAAAAAAAAAATACTTTGCATTTTTTGTTTCACCAATTTTTTATTAAAATGTGGACATATATTTCGGTCTATAAGGAAGGCCATTTTCAAAACTGTGTAATAATTTTATTTCTGCTGTAGGCTATTTAGCCGTACCCAATACAAAATATACAAAAGGTAGTGTATACAAAATAACCAAAAAATCGAAAATATTAGATAATCTAGACATGCTCACAGTAATTATTAAATATTAAACGATAAAAAAAAAGAAAACACACACACAGGTAGTGTAGTAAATAAAAAAATTAATAATAATTTAAAAAAAATAAAAATAAATTAAAAAAATAACAAAATTACTCAAATGGTAACAGGACACCAGAAGTAATGTAGATGTAAAACAAAACAAATTTGGTTAAAACAACTAAAATAAGCATAAAATTTAAAATTATTTGTCAAGGGCATAAAACTATAAAATTGATAAAACATTATTAAAAGTAAAATTAAGAACTTTAAAAAGTGGAGAATACCGTACATCCGCCTGTACATCATTTAATAATTTTCGAGGGCAATTTTTGTTTATAAATATTTCGAAGCTTTCCAGGACGTCTAGTTTAAACACTTTTGGGGCCACATGTAGTACTTCCAGTATCTCCAACGGTAGAGTGGGATTCTTAAAGCCCGGTCTACCATTATGTGGTAATTGGACAATTTTTGTTGATAATGGTGAGTTGAGTCAACAGGACTAGTGACGTTAGTTAGTGTTGGCTTATGATAGATGTTGATATTCCACTCCATTAGTGTTGATGATCGTTAAGGTAACAATAGATGTCATATCCTATTCCATTAGATGTGTTGATGGTTGTTAAGTCTAAGAAATTTATTAGTTATCCTGTTATTGTTCTAGACTAAATTAGATTTTTGGATTGTATATATATATATATATATATATATATATATATATATATATATATATATATATATATATATATATATATATATATATATATATATATATATATATATATATATATATATATATATATATATATATATATATATATATATATATATATATATATATATATAATTTAAATATATTTTAAATGCAATAACATAATTTCTAGAAATTACATCTTCACACCTTCGGAATACTTCAATCTGTAAAAAAATTATTATATTAATAAATTATGCCCGATGATTTTAAATATCTAAAAACCTACAATAAAGGCTTACACATAAAATAACATGAATGTAGAATATGCAAATCGGGGTGTGTAAATCAAAATTCAGTTAATCAAATAACAAAAAAATGGTGCGGTATTTTACTTATAAAATGGTCTCGGCAAAATTTACTTTTGTTAAAGAATCCAAACAATAATTTCTTATTACTAATACACTAAATTTTAAGTAAAAAATGAATAGAAAAAATTTCGATGACACAACGTTACTAATTTATTTAAGAATTGTATTATAATGAATATCATGTGTGTCAAGTTAGCACTGCTATATTGAAATATTTCAATTTCGAATATCGGATAAATTGACGCTTAATTAAAAATTATAGTCAGGCTAACCTGACTCTCATAGCACTGCCAACCATGAAAAATGGAAAAATTTCAATTTCGAATAGTGGATTAATTGCCGCTTGATTACCGAAAAATTTACCGTTTCTGTATTTAAAGTAAATTATTCGAGTACCTTACCCGGTAATAAGGCGCTTAGTTAGATTCTAGTTCTATCATTTTACGTATCAATTTTAAATTAATTTTAACTTACATTCAATTTGTGATTGATTTGACATTTAGAGCTATTTTTCTCAAACAAGAGTTGCAGCTTTGAATTCGTTAATAGGGTTTTTAATTTGATATACATGAAATGCTTTTGATTTGATATACATAAAGCGGAATAAATATACTACAGCCCGTATGGCTTCGGTAATAGACGCCTTGACTATCATTCAAAAACTCATAATAATTTTTTACTAATGTTAATAAATAAGGAAGAACTAGATTATATTCAAATAAATATAAACCTAGCATCTTCGTAAAAAAAACTCAATTTATAAGCATGATTAACGAAAAAACAAAGTACGCAAAAGATCAAGTACCTTTAAAAATAATTCGCTTAACTCAAAACACTTTTTATGAAAATGTTAGCGAAATAATATTTTCTTCATCAAATAATTAGTTGCTTATAAAGTGCTATAGTTAATAATTTGGTGCTCAACCACTTCTGATAAAAATTGCATTTATTAATATATTGGACAAAATTAAGTTCACCAAAAATCAAGTGCTAAATTATTCAATATCGCCAATAATACAACATCTCTATTATGTTTTCTCAAAATTTTAACTATTGTCCAATACATTCAACACATATAAAAAACATAAATACATCAGAAATATTATACGCTTGTATATATGTTTTTTTAAATATTAATCCTGTGGTAGTTTTTTGTTTTCAAGTAATTTTTTCTAGGTAAAAGTTTTAGCATTAAATTAGGTTTTAGGGTAGTAAAATAGACCTTAATTGGCTATTCAATCTAATACTTGATTTTTAAACTTAATTTCATTAGTATTTTGTGAATCAGTAAGTTTTAATTATAATTAATATTAGTATTGAATATCATAAACATTCAACTATTTTTCGAATTAAAAACCCTATTACCGAATTCAGTGCTTTAACTCTTGCCTGAGAAATAAAACCTAAACGTTTAAAAAATTTACATTAAAATTCATACGTAAAATTAAAAACTAATTAACATCTAATTAAGTACATTATTATGTAAAATTTTTAAACTAAAGCCAACTTAAAAAAAAAAAAGGTACCTTATTACCAAATAAAGTGCTCGAATTCCTTCCTAAGAAAAACTGCTTTAAATAAAAAAACCATTATTTTGTCGATTTCATAGCAATTGTACGGTAATTAGCGGTAATTAATCCACTATTCAAAATTATAATTTTCCCATTTTTTGTTTGTAGAACGAACGGTAATGTTTCCATTTCACGGTAAATTTACGGTAATTGAATGACAATTAACCCGCTATTCAAAATTGATTTTCTCCATTTTCAGGGTTGGTAGTGCTAGCTTGACACACATATAAATATCATAAAAGATATTATGAATATTTCACTTTTCCAGTTAGCAAAAAGCAATTACTGAATTATGAGAACTTGCATATACATATAAATATTTTGGTGTGTTATTTAATGATAAAAAACTACTTACCTCTAAAATATTTCATAAACATCAGCTATGGTTCCAGCAAAATTATTTCGTGCATTCGCATAATTTTTCTATACGTATTTAAACAAGAAGTTAAATGTGCTTTTGCCAGTTGTGTTTTTCTTGCATTACCCAAACATTTTACTAATTTTCGAGTGAAATTTATTTTCATACGTAATTTCAATAAATCGTTTGGGCTCCTTACATCACTCACTGCTACTTCATGAAATTTTTCCATTCTCAAATAATTCAAAATAATTCGAATATCTGCCATTGTTGTATTCTTGTCAACAGCTAAATTTAGTAATCTGTAAAAAAATAATTATTCGTTAAATTAATTTATCAATGGTTTTACTATTGTTAATATTTGACTATTTTTAAAGTGTTATATGTAGAAATATACAAAAGATATAAAACAGTGTTGCATAACTAATTTTTATTTCGCGGCAATACATTAGATTTGAGGGGCAGATTCTATATAAACCAAATAATATACTTTTTAAGTTTAAGAAATTTTTGTGATTTTTTTTTACTATACACATGTGTTAAATAAAATAATTTTTATCGACTTGGTTCAGCTGATGATTCGGTGAATTTTTATAGACAGTATTTGATTAATCATAGCTTTTTCTGCTTCTTGCTTTCTACAAGAAATACTATATTAAAAATATGTTTGCAGACTTACCTAGCGTAATATTTCACTTTGGTTGTCATTTTATATTTTGATTTGTCACAATATTTTGTCACTATAATTTAACTTGTTATAAAAGT
Source organism: Chrysopa pallens (assembly GCA_020423425.1). Classification (NCBI taxonomy): domain Eukaryota; kingdom Metazoa; phylum Arthropoda; class Insecta; order Neuroptera; family Chrysopidae; genus Chrysopa; species Chrysopa pallens. The sequence continues at coordinate 66,325,789 of CM035592.1, forward strand.
AAAACAACTGTAAAAGTTTTGAAATAATAATGGTCCGATACTCTGAGAAATATTATAATAACTTAATTTTTCAAAACTCAACCCATTTTATAACCATATTCAGGTAACCCAAATATTATGATCAGTTACTTTTTAAAAATGTTTATATTACTGTATAATAAAATTATAAAAATAGGTAAAAATTCTTGTTGACCAATTTCATTATTCAACGCCCATACAATATTTATTAATACAACCCCTTTTCCTCAACAGTTATTGAATATCTACATATATGATAAACCATTGCAAAAGAATAAAAATTATAGGTTTGACCAATAATCTTCAAAAATATTGATTTTATGCTATAAAATATGATGACAAGAATAACTTGAAAATAATTTTCAACAATATTTACATGAAATAATTTTTATTTCATAGACTATTAAACATTTTAATAGTATAGCATTCAAAAATGGTAATCCATATAACACGTTTATTGGTTATATGAATAATTTTTTTTCTTAATTCAAATAAATAAATAGTTTCTACTACTGATGAGGACATTTTAAAACTTAATTTTCTTATATTTTGAATTACAACTTCAAATAGAAAGTATTAAAATATTTATTCAGACATACCAGTATTACTCATTTTAGTGTTAAGGGTTTTATTTAAGTTAGTTATTATACTGATGGCTTATCCATCGAATAAGGTAACGTGCTCAAATGACGAATTAATCGTTATCTCAATTATGTTGACATGTAACCATTATATTTCTGTATATTGATTTTGTAAAGAAACTTATTCATACACACAATCAAACACAATAATTTAAAACATAGAAATATTATTAAAATATAACAAAACAACTACATAAATACAACTATAACTATAGAAAATAAAACGAAAAGTGTTAATTTTAGATTATTGACATATGGTTCAGTATCATTGTATTTAATCATTAGCATTCATAAAATACTATGTCTATATAATAATAAATACATAAGCATATAATTAAATAAAATAATAATAATTAAATGTATTACAATTATATATGTGTTTATGAGCCAAAATTGAGGTAAAATTTTGCGAATATAAACAGTTTACAAACAAATGCTTCAAACACAAACACAGACTGTGTTTGTTTTTAAAAGAACCAAATCAATTTTCAGATTCAATGAGCTTCAAGTCTTTGCCCATTTACGTTCTTAAACTCAACTTTTATGTCACCAAAATTTCAGCTCGCAATCTCTTTTCGTTTTTATCTTGATGGTGGATAGAAAGACGGACGGATATGCGGGCATGGACTAAATTTTATTTTTGCGTACAATATGTACCAGTATTACAAACTTTAAACTAAAATTACTATACTCTGTGATAAGCTTGTGATTCGCAATATGGTGGAATTCGAGTTTGGAAAAACAATACAGATAAGTTTTTCAACAGTACCATAATATTTTTATTATGTTATGTTGTAATATAACATTATCATTCGACTAACAATATCAATGCAAAAGTATAGTTTAATTTAGCACCAGAAAACCAGATTTGACCAAATTACATGTTGTATTCGATTACAGACACCGAGACAGATGAATCCAAAGCTTTGTAAGGAAATTTATTTCAAGAGTTTTTGTATTAAGAATCAATTTTTAGGTAAATAAAATACATTTTGGAGATCTATTTACATTGAAATTTTTTGAATTTTTACTGTTGCAACGTTCCCTCCTATCAATTGGAAGTCATTTTTTGACTGTAAAATATAAATAATCTGCCCTTGTTGATGTCTTTACGGCTCAAATATTTAAGACATTTGTATTTTTAATTTCAAACTTAGATGGATTTATTGCATTCTACATTATATAAACTATTTTCCACAATCGTGCCAGTAAGTATATTTTGTTTCGAAAGGCTTTCATGAAATAATTTAGTATTTTCTTGGACTTATTTTAGGTTATTATGTTATTTACGTATGTTAGAGCATAACAATAAAAATTCCAACAGATATTGTCTTATTTACTTTGAATTTTGATTCATGGTTTTATTGTAAACTTTTCATGCTATCAATATAACGGAGTCTTTCAAACTAATATTTACATACTTTCCAGTAGATACCGGAAACCGGGATACCGTCAGATACCGGCTCATTCAGATGAATGAGCTAAGCTTAAGACAAGTTAAGAACCAATGAAAATACAATAACTTTTAATACGACGCCGTTAATCTGATACAGTGAAACTTGTATAATTAAAAAACGATTCAAACAAAAAATTTAAAAGGTGGAAATTACAGAAAAGTATACGCTTGATAAATGTGTACAATGATTTTTATTCTTAAAATTAACATATCGTACAAAATTTGAAAAAAGAAAAAAATCTGTATTAATAATGATGACCAGTGAAAACTTTTTATAGGCAAGTGAGCATTTTTTAGGACGGGAAAAACCGTTGAACTCGAAACACAGTGACCGACACCTATTTCTATTAGCATATACACCTAATACCTATTAAATGCATGCAGCACAATTTGACCTAGGACTGGCATAGTTCCATTGGAGTACCGGAGCCCAAACATTCCAGTCACCCTTTGTATACCCGATATAAGCGCTCAAAACATGCAAATGCTATTTAATGTTCTTGGAATTTGTAATATGTATTTTATATCACTTAGTTAATTAAATACCGCAGCTAGTATGGTAATATTTATTATAGTAACATATGCTAGTTACCTGATTATAATCTGTAATTGTGATAAATTTGTATAGTTTAAGAACAAATGTTACAAACAAAAGTTATTTGTTGTTCAGAATGAAGTCTTTTTGTATTTCAACTTCAATCTCTTATGATTCTAAAGATGGGTCATGGACCCATGGAACCTAGTGGACCTATCTTGCTAATTCACGACCTTACCATTTTAGGTTTAGAATACGCAACCAGAAATTCAGTCTACTATCTATTTTCGTGTTTTAGTTATCTTGACAACGGAGAGGCATACAAAAATTACACCATAAGAAATTTTTCAACTAATTAAATCCATAATTTTCACATTGGCCTGAATATTTGTTTATGTCTTTTATATATATATATTGGGTATTACAGTCTTATGCTTTTAATCATACAGAATAGGACATATTAATTTACTTTAATTAAACGCAATATCTGATATCTGAATAAAAATTCTGAAAAAACTAATAAATTGGAGAGATCACAATAAATATCCGAACTCAAAATGATACCAGAACCCTATTGTATTTTGCCATGGTTACATATGCATTCAACAAATATCAATATTTTTTCATTTATTTTCGTTCAAATAATTTTGAAAATTCATTTTAATGATAATCAAAGTATATTTTATCATAAAATATATAATGTATAATCTTTTCTGGCCATTTTTAGTATAATTGTATGTTTGCCTAATAATTAAGAGGAAAATATTGCCATCAAACAATGTTGTTGTACATTACAGTAAGAAGCACATAATAATTACTCCCTAAATGAATTCATAAAATTTATTTCTGGTATGTATATTAAAATATTTCATGATTTAGTCTTATTAAAAGTTGTTCAAAAAGTATATCGAAATAATTCTCGTCATTTCTTATGGTTGTTATTTTTACGTTTATTACAGAAAAACTAAAACAAATGCAAATTAACAACAACAAAAAAAAAAAAAAAAAAAACGGTTCTTATTGGACAGAGAACTATCAAATTGAATATTAAAATAAAATATTTACATTTATAATACCATGATTATTTTCAATATTATATTGGTGGTTTGGTCTGAATGTATTTAAACATGACTGAAGTTTTAAATAATTATTAAACAGAATTTCATAAAAAACTTTAGAATATTTAAATTAAAAAAGTTTTATAATTCTTTTTATTATCGATACACAAAATATGTAGAATATTTTGATTTTTTATATTCTAGATTACGTATCGGATCTGATTATAACAAAAATCTGTTTTACTTCTATTTGAAAATAAAACATTTAGATTAGGGTATCGGACTAATTCTTTCGCTATATTTTACATCACAAAGTGAAACTGGCCACAATTCCATAACAAAACTTGAAAATTAAATTAAAATTGATTCAAAAACAAAGAAGTTTTAGTTTCTATTTCTTGTTTAACATATAATTTATGTGGAAATACTAAGAGTTGATGTCATTCATTGGTATTCCCGCCTTTATTAAAGTAGAATTTTGAATGTAAATATCATGCTTATTTTAAAACATTAAAAAATAAATAAATTCAGCTTCATGTTCGTGAATTAAAACCAAAAAATTCTGCCCAATCCTTGTGCTCTATAGCAGCTCTTGGGATAATAATATAATGATTTTTTAATATTATTTGTATATTTGTTTTTCTTTTTCTTCTTATGGCTTCAAACATTGGTCATAAAGCCATAAGATCCAATTAATTGATTTTAACACGTTTTAGAGTTATCGTTGTTACCGACAGGCTGACGGACAGATATCCAGAGCAAAACAAACCCACAAAAGTATTTGAATTGATAATCAAATAAAAGCTTTGTAGTAAACTAGATGTTTGAAAATTGCACGATTATTTACAAGTAATATAGCAGAATATAAAAAAAAAATACACGTAAGCATTTTTCTGTGAATTTTGCAAGACGAATTTGTATTTTACTTTCACTTAATTACTTTTAGGCATCCGAAATCCTGAAAAACTATATTTAAATTTTTATAATTAATGCGGCTTCTAGAATCTTATTTCTAAGTTCCTCTTGCATGCCATTAAAAAAATAATTGTATCGAGAGATGTTGGTCATAATTTCAATAAACTTGAAGCTTGAATATTTCCATAATAAATTAATTAACTCTGCTAGTTTTTAAACTTTGCTAATTTTATTTGCCTGTACTTATTTAGCGATCAAAGTGAGGTTTATTTTTTAACTGTACTAACATTTTGCATTTCGAATCCTACGTATCAATGTATTTTAGCCTCGTTGTAACATTAAAACGTGTGGCCGATTTTGATGAAATTTGGTATGACCAATTCTTTGCATTCATGAAATTTACTGCATACTTAGTTCTATTTACTAATAGAACATTCATAAATTTTTTTCTACTTCTTGTTATTGTGGATAAAATCTAATAACATTTCAATTTTTTATATACAAACTTGATACGTGATATTTTAAACTCGCTGTTAAAGAAATGAGAAAGACGATGTAAGTATGATATGATTACGTAAAACATGAAAAATTTATGTTAAAATTAAAAATTTAACTGCAAGCAAGAAACATGCAAAATTTTCTATACATCTGAGTAACGTCTATAGTTCACAGATCTGTTAGCTAATAATAGTAATCAAAATAATAAGATATATTTATTTGCATCATTATGTTCTTATGTATTTGGCACACATCACAAGACGGAAGACAATAACATGATATCTATATATCTTTTTATTTATTGTGTGTTTGTTTGCACTAAATGGTCTGAATAACAACTAATGTTGATCGCGATACAACACTGTTTTGTGAATGTCATTTATTTACTTATAATCAACAAAATTATTTATAATAGTCAAAAGACATACAATAATATATATATATATAATAACATATATATAAGACATACAATAGTTACAACTTGGGATGATATCATAAATAGTTTTGACTGCTGTTTAACTATCATAACAGCATTTTCTTTTATTATCGTAACAGCATACTGTGTTAATTGACCAAAAACTTTGCATATAATGATAATCGTTGATATCACGTTCATCTTTGTATTATTTTTAATTATAATTTTTATTTACAGTTTTACCTACACATCAACAAAAAGTTAGTAGAAAGGCATTACAGCTAATGATGTAAGCAACCCTAAGAGCATCTCCAAACCTCACTGTACCTATCTATGTTTATGAATTAAAAATATGTTTTATAAATATACTGTATATGTTATCTATATATTAGATAAACATTTTGTATCAAAATTCATAAATTCAAAATAAACATCAATTTCAATAAATTCTTTCCATTCTTGGAAAATGTATACAAATCTATGTACAGGGTTTCCTTTACCGATGTTAGGTTATCTCTGAAAAAACAAAACATTTCGTCATGTGAAATGCCCTAAATGTGGCATTTATATTCTAATTTGTGCGGTGGATTGGTTGAATTTTATAAGTCGGCGTACTTATCGGTTAAGAAGTGGTAGGTAGGTAGCTATTGAAAAATCTAGAAACGATCCTCTATTACTTGTACCTCTTAAGCTACTGTCTTGACAATCCATTGGGATTAGTATAAATATCAAAATTTTGATGGAATTTTTACATCAAAATGACCCGATAGATAAGTTGGCTGTGGACATCTACAATATAGAAAAAAAGTCGCCAAAAACGTTGCTAAGCGCAAAACTCGGGAACGGCTGAACCAATCCGGTTAATTTTTTTTTTTTAAATATGTGTTATACTCGAACAAGGTTTTTATCGCCAAACAAAAATTTAAAAAGAGAAAGACAAAAATTTTTACTAAATAAAATTAAAATTAACTTAAAATACTATTTTCTTTCCGCAAAATTTGAAAACTTTTTTTGAATGTGCATTACTTTAGTTTTATTTTTTTATATATAAAGTAATATTTTACACACTTTACCGGAATGTGCATTGGAACTATGTATAAAAAATAACCGCCACCTACTACAAAATTACTGTCGTAATGTTAATTGAATATTAAAAACATCATGTGAAACAAACAAACATCATTTAAAACCGTACGTGTCATTTTTACTACTTGGTGGTTGTTATAACGTCGAATGTGCTAAGCTTTTTTCCTACTTTATCTTCTTTTTTGGCTTTTTGGTTATTTGTGATAATTGTTAAATTCTCTATTGCTTCATTCCCAAAAAACCAAAATAACACAGCGGTAAGAGTTCATGTCCTGCTCCTCGATCCGTGGCAATTGGCACTGTTATCTTTTTAAGAAAATCTCATTCCTTAAATGTCGGGAGTGCGTTGACAGAACAACGTTGTCGGGTCAGCTAGTTTATATAAAAAGGAACAATATGCAAAGATTAAAGGTTTGTTTTGAAAATGTTCGTAGTTTAAGATAGTTTTTGATTTGCACTTGAACAAAATTTTCCAAAAATATTTTCAAAATGACAAACTTTGTATTAAAATGTCAACTCGGTTGAATTTAATATTATATGTTCGATATAAAAAATGGTAAGATAAATTATAACTGTATATACTTCATAAAATCTTCCAGGGCACAAAATTTACACGTCAAATGATCAGAAAAGCTTTAAATATTATATTATATAACATAAGGAAACAAATTATTTTCTAAATTAGTTCTATTTATTATGATGACTATTGCAAAATATTTACAATAAAATAGTTTAAAAAAACTAAAAAAACACGCATACATGCGTAGTTCGCGCACTAGCTCTATCTTTATTACTCTCATGCAAAGGATCCGTTCAGATGCGTTCTGCAGCCAACTTCAGAGAGTTACCTACAGACAAACAAACATACGAGTGAAGCTAATAAAAGCGTGTTAAAAAAAGAAATTATTCAGACTAACGTAAAAAATACTGTTATTTGAATCCAATTTTTTTTAGATTATACATAAGAAAGAAGAATACAGTTGTTATTGCTTAAAAATCCATAACAAAGAAAATATAGAAAAATTCATGAATATTTTCCATAATCTCCCTTACCCCCAGTTTTCTGTTTTGACTTTTGAAATATTTACCAATGTTGCAATGTTAGATTTAAATTAAATAGTAGGGTGCAATTTTTGCGAACCGAGTATCATGTGATAGCAAAATAGAAATCTTAAACAGCTTCATACTTGTACAACTGTACTATGTTATTTTTCCTATAATACTTCTTAGTGAAATTAGAACGTTAACTTTGGAGACAACCTTTATATAAATTTTTATTATATCACTAAATAAACAGATGGTAAACAAATATTATTTTTCCTGAATGGTTTATAAGTTTATCCTATGTTGTCCTTAAACGTATATGTTTGAAACATACATACAGGATGGTTGTTACAACCAATCATTCTTAATTTGATATAAATATATTGCTTTCTAACTAAAGTTGTTATTAGTATTTTTCCAATAAAGATGAATTAGAAAAATATTGTAACATATTGAGAAAATTGGCGATTGATTTATTAATTCGTGATTTTTCAAAGTATAAAACTAGGATCATGCATAAAATACTGGCGACTTTAGAAATGCATTTTACAAATTTTCGCTCAAAATGGTATAATTTTAGATCATAGAAAACTTATGGAATATAGATTTTAGTGGATAACGACGACGACTTGACCTATAGAATTTCATATAATGCCTTAAGAACGCATAATCAAGATAAAGTATAATAAGTCTATACAAGTTGTTTAAATGATTTTTTAAAAATATGTGCAGTATAACTTTAAAAATTTTTTACATACACATTTTGTGTATGTTAAATAAATTTGTGTAGTATAACTTTAAAAATTTTTCTTCGCCATAAATTTTGAACACCGGTCCTTTCTCTCGCATGGCAAATTTTTGGGCTTTTATTTTATAGAAATTTCATTCTATATAAAAAAATTGTGTTGTTTTTATTCAGGGTCAAAAATTTTATCTAAGGTAAATAGAAACTTTTTTTGTTCTGATACCTAAAAGTTTTTGTGTTACTATTTGATATTTTCTTAAACATAAATGAAGCATTCTTCATTCTTATAGGAAATTGAAACTCTTGTCAATTATTATGTGTAGATGTTTTTATCGAGAAGAGATATTCTTACTATAAAGAACATAGCCTTGACAAAAGGGTCTGAAATTTTTACGCTTAATACACAAAATTTGCAGAAACCTATGTACATCGTTTATCATAAACAAAACTCGTTTGAGGCAAATCCAAATTCGAAACATCCTGTACGTTCATATATAAAGAATACTTTATGCTACTTTATTTTCGTATTGGTTGAATATATGTAGCATATATTTCTCCAATGTCCATTTTTAGATCAGAAGAGAATCTCTTCTAGTGATTCATCAGATCATACCAAGAATATATTCTATAAATATCTACCCATCCTTATGATTTAAAATATTCTATTTAATATTATTTTATGATCTAAGTATTCACTATTTATTTCAAGTTACTTGTATATGCTTCAAAGTTTATTATTAAGGCAAATAGGGCAGCTGTATATGAAAAAAAAAAACTTTGAGATGTTGATTTGGGTGGTGGTGCAATACCGCTGGAGCACGAAGCTGCCAGTATTGTTATAACAGTATTACAGATTGCAACTGTATATATGCCAAGTGATATCGACAAGTATTCTCTCGAACAAGATATCTCAATTTGGACCAAGCTCATCACATCTATTGTTCGTGGAAGCGTTTAAATTTTGAAAAGTTTTGTGTATCCTTAAATAGAATTAACGTTGATCTAAGATGAATAGAAAATACAAAAAAGGACATAAATTTTACAACATTACTGAATTATTCATCAGTTTCACTTTGAAACAATTACACCCTTTAAGCGTTATTTAACAACAAAAAATTAGAATACTATAAAATTGTTCAAAATGAATTCTTAATTAAAACTCAGAATAAATAAATACTTTGGTGATGTAATGCCAGTATATGATATTGAGAATAGTGGTATATTAAATTGAGAACAAAACATAACTTAACAATTTCTAATATGTGTTTACTAATTATGATAACTGTAATATTGAACTGACAGATAACAACTAATAATTTTTACCAAAATGTTGTCACAATCGCATCCAAGTGTATCAGATCACTAAAACGTGAAATAAAGATAAATATATCGATTTTTAATTTTAAGCTAATAAATAATCATGTACTTTTATGACTCAAATTCAGCATATATTAAGAATATTTCTACATAGATTTTAATTTTGATCAAATATTCACTACCCTATTCTCAAATTGTTTACTTTAACAAGGTAAAAGACAAACAATTCTACAAACAATTTGAAAATCCAAGTGAATTCACAATATTTAAATTATATCTTCCCCACACGTTGGAGGAGCTTAGCATATATTAAAAGGATTAAAATAATAATATTGTAGAATTTCGGTAAATTATTAGAATTAATTTAATGACTTCATGTTTGTATATTAGAGCTATATGCAAAACGAGCTAAAAAACTAACAAGTTTTAGTTCTAAGGAGTCTAAATTTTCATGGAATCAACAAAAACTAGAAGTAAAATTAATTGATTCCGCCCAACTAATATGTGGTCCAAACTTTTATGAGGCAAGACAAAACAAAAATATTAAATAATAATAATTATAAGAAATAATAATAATAATAATAATAATAATAATAATAATAATATATATATATATATATATATATATATATATATATATATATATATATATATATATATATATATATATATATATATATATATATATATATATATATGTAAATGTATATAAGAAATATTAGAAAATAAATTAGTAAAAGTGATAGTTCCATGAAAAATTTTAAAAAAGTACGTAATTTTTATAAAAAAAATGAAATAAATAAATACTTCGAAAAAATCACCTATTTTAATTTTTGAAATTGTTTGTTTAAGTAGACAGAAAAGTAATCTAATAACAAAGTGTGAGTACAAATTTTCAGTAACATTTTTTAATTTAATGAGCATTTATTTAAAAGAAATCACTCATGAATTTGATTGAATAGAAAAATGCACAGTATTTAATTTACAACTTTCCCGAATATTTAAGTTATACTGATTATTATTTATAAAAGAACAGTTTTTGTTGCAGGTTTTTGGGATATCATTCTTCTTATTAATAAGTGCTTCCCAACTTCGTTAATTTAAAATTTTAATCTAAATAATTTATAATTATATTTTTAAGCCTAGTTCATTGATGTTTTTGAGATATCAATTCCATATACTGCAACAATGTAGAACAAAGTTAGATTAACCCAGAACACCTTTCAAATTTTGATTTTTGGAAAAAAAAGGGGGAGTGAAAAATTTGGCTTTGTAATTTTCGGACCCAATTTTCGAGATATTGATTTGTTATTTTGAAACAATGTAGACAGAAGAAAAACCAATCCAGAACAACTTTCAAAACTGTGATTTTCGAAAAATCGAGAATGGCGAAAAATTTGTTGTCTAGACTTTAGCGCCAAATTTTCGAGATTTCGATGTGATATTCTGGAACAATGTTTATATAAAATAGAATAACTCAGAACAACTTCTAAAACTTTGATTAGAAAATTAATTAGTATTTTCCACCTTCTAATTTTAATTTTCGAAATACGGGACTGAAAAATAGTTATCTCGAAAAAAGGGGAATGATTCACTCCACACACATCTTTCCCTAGATATAAACATGTTTTAATCATTTGTTTTTCACTTTGTTGTAGTCTTGTAAACATAGGCTCTTAAAATTTTAGGAACTCACATTTAATTCCATTACACTATTTATGATACTTATGAAATCATGATATTTTACGGTTTGTTTTTCAATCTAAAGTATCGATTTTGCAGTCAAATTAAAAAATTTTCACTTATTATACCTTTGAAACTTTCGTAAACTATTTTATGTTAAAAAAATAAATATATTCTGTATTAGAACATGATTGGGATATACATTACACTATGCATGTTATACAACGATTTGAAATACATAGATATTACACTATCTAATATAATATGTATGTTTTAAATGTATAACATTATCATAGAACAAGAGAAGAGAGAAGTTGTTGCAGCTGATCATATGGATATGATCCATTTCGCCAAAATGAGTCTCAAGAGAACACTTCATTCTAGACTTTGACATAAAATATATATGTTTCACTATCACTCTTATATGTATATAAATATGTACAGGATAATTTGTGAAACGTAAACGTGGTAAAATATTACAAGTGGCTACAATATATATATTTTTAACTATTGGGTCAAAAAAACATTTAGTTCCGTCATTGGAAATTAAATAATTTAACATATCATCCAAGTAATTGGTGGCAAGGAAATTACTTTAAGCGATTTTTGAGTGATATATAATCACTAAAATTGATTATCCCTTCCTCTTCCCTTTAGGGTAAGCTTTTTCAAAAGCTTTATGAGGACATCACCAAGATATTACTTTACGAATGATGTAATAATCATCAAAATCGGACTATTATATGAAAATTTTACGCGCGAACAGAAGAACTCATACAGACAGCATACATTGGCTTTTTGTTTTAAGTCGGTTTGCCTGAGATTACGAGAACAAAGTATTGTTTTATTATTTTTAAATTATGTTTCTGTAATTAACACTTTGAAAAATATATGGGTAAAAAGCTAACTGGAACAACCGCTAATTTTAATATTCTGCAGCCTTTTCGTACTTTTCAAATGGCCTACTTCTATATTCTCATTTACTGTATATAAAATTAAATACGATAAGACCTATCTAAAAATTATTCTAAAATAAATTATATTTTATACAAGTAATAGTATTCTAATAAGTATTCATATACAAGTAAGTTGATTTTATGGATTACTATAAATCAGGCACACACTTACATTACCACAGTTTTGTGTGAAAAATGATTTTGATATTTTACCAAGTTAACGGAAATATCTACATATCAAATTAACATAATGATTTGGTACTCTTCGAATGGTATACAAGGAATCTGTAAATACTTGTTTGCATATTGAATCATCCTGTATTGAATAAATGATAGGTAATATATAATATGAATACGTAAACTTCACGCAGAATATCATTGGAACAGTGTATCGATATAATATGTGTTGTGATAACACTATTATAATTCTGACAATACCGATATATATCGAAGAATATGTTTTAAAACTATTGTATAAATCTTCTATAGTAAGTGTCCCTTTTTTATGTTAGGCATTTCTAACTGATAAAACATGAATATAGTTGTCCTTGTAATGTTAAAATACTCGATATGAATTCTTATTTAACCAATATGCTGTATGAATTTCAATCATACAAAAGGATTTAATATCTTAATACTACAATTTTTGCAAATAAGTTTTGAAATAATTCGATTAAGTTATTTTCCATAAATATTCTTGCTCATTGTACAAGCTGTATTCAAGGTAATTTATACTACACTGTTGGATTGTAGAGTATTTCACAATTTTTTTTCCCTTTAATGTCCTTTTTATTCGTATGAAATTGCCTCTCTGAAATTGAACTTAGCCCTTTTATTATTAAAATTTCATTTACAATTTCATCATTACATATTTTCTATATCTACCGGGTAGGCATAATATTTTTTAATAGAAAATTCTCCAATTAAGGCACTTCCCTTACTATTCTATTAAACAATTTGAGTTTACTTTAAAATAGCTACAGTTTTTCCCTCTATAACTGCGAGCACAATTAAATAACGGTGATTAAATACATTTAACTATTATAAACCAATATGACTTTAAAACAAACAATAATGTATTTTTAAAACTAGTATTATGTACGTATAAACTGGTATAAATGATTGCAATGGATTCTCTATTATTGATTGACCCAGATAATATGGTATTAATTGAATGGATAATTAACCGTATTTATCTAATGACCTCAGTATTATCATTTAAATTTTATTTATGTTTGCATATTAAATAGAATATTTTACAATAATAAAATTGCAAGAAAAGTATAGAATAATATGCTGAATATGGTAAATAAATAATTGACTGTAGTAAATAAGTAGTCACTTGAGTTAAAAAACTAACAATCTTTAACACGCATATTTGAGTAAATTTTGGACCTAAACCTTGTGAATATGGAGAACACTTTTCTAAGCTTTGTTATTCATTTGAAAATGACAGGAAGAATTTGGCAAGAAAGTACAAAAACAGTACTGGCTTTTATTCTTAAATGTAGACCTAATTTCATTTAATTAGAAATTGAGCGTTTTAAGGTGTTATACAATGTTAAAAAAGTGTTTGGTAAAAAATAGCATTTTAAACTACAGATGCTTATGAGTAGTGAAAGTGTCAAAATATAAAGCAAATACAAACATTTAATCCAGCCTTGCAATTCGTGACAGATCTCTAGGCAGTTTCCATTTATTTCTTTTGTTTCCAATGAATATGTTTGAGTATCAAAGTTTAAACAGTTTTTATATATGTGTTAATAAGCAAAACTTATTTGTAATAAATAAATATTTTTTGTTTTTTAAACTAAACTTTAGACTAAAATTAATATACTCTCTAATATATATATCTTAATATATATATTTCTTGTGTGCGTGTGTATGTGACTGAACTCCTACTAAACGACTGGACCGATTTTGATGAAATTTTTTGTGTGTGTTCGTGGAGATTCGAGAATGGTTTAGATTTACAATTTGGCCATATAAATCTATTGCTGGTCGTTAGTCACGCTAAAACTCGAGAATGGCTGGATCGATTTTTCTAATTTTGATCTTGAAATATTTGTGGAAGTTCAGGGAAGGTTAAACGGTCAGAAATATAAATAATAAGTAACGAACTATAAACGACAATTTAATTTTCAAATACAAAATGTTCCTAGCTGTGAAACAATTTTTGTCTTTTTTTTCTCACATGTTACAAATCCTATTAGCATCATTTCAATTTCAATTTAATTTTTGCATCTAGGGCATGTTCAAAATACCATCTTCAGATCATAATGATAAAATTTACTCAAGTATGTATATATATATATATATATATATATATTATATATATATATATATATATATGTAATGAATAAAAAAATAACTTATTTTCTTATCGTAGTGACATCTCTGTAAGTTATCTGAAACTAACACCCTGAACTAATTTATAGGAATCTGCTTAATTTTTCCTAACAATCAAATATTCAAAATTTGAAATAGATAATATTGTAGATTACAAAGTATTTTTATGTTTTTATATATTCTGAAAATGTATACAATTTAACATAATACATATTAATTGTTAATTTTTTCCCAAGCATAGTCGCTATAAAATAATTTTTTTCGTAGACCTAAAAAATATGTGAGCTGTTTATCAATCCCCACGAGGCACATGATGCAAGTCTTCCATTTTTGTTAATTTCCTAAGACATTTAAAATTTTACAGGTATTAATTGATAAATATTTTTTCATTTTTCAAGTAAAACGAACAAAATGGTTTTTATATTTGTTATTGATTCATCCTCATACTAAAATAACAATAACAAAAAATAGATATCAATCAATTTGAACCGTGGTGAAGCTTGAACATTGTAAGGGCTATCGCAAGTTTTACGAAATCCGAAATGAAAAAGTGGGTCTTTTTTGTAATTTTTGTAGCAGATAAAGTTGTTATACTCATCATATATAATATATTGTTATTTATTAAGTTACGAAACAATTATGTAAAATTCTATTAGAAAGTTTAGTTTTCCAGCAAATTTCTGGATTTATATAAACATTTAAAAAATCAGTTTTTCAAATCTAAAATTTTGTATAATAGAATAAGTCCATAAATTGTTTATTAATTTTTAACTACATCATATTCAATCATATTATCACATTTTTATGTATTTCATCCTTACTCGCAAGACAGGAAAAATTTGATTGAAGGAAATAAAGCATCGTTGGTTAAAATTAAAAATGTTATTTTTCAAAATATTTTTTTTTTTTTTTTATAAATTTTTAAGAGACTGTAAGGAGGTTTTCACTCTTAGCCGAGTATAAATTGTTTATTATTTAATTTGAAAATATGCAAAAAATAATGTATACACACCAAAATATTTCTCATTTCTATATAAAAACATTGATTCTTAATTAACACTACTAAAAGACCCATTTGGCGGTTGAAATGTTTCAGTGCGAATGAATAAGAAGTACCTAACTGATTACAAACTTTTCGGGAGTGTTCTTTTACGAACTCTATTTGTAATCATTCCTCTCTTCATAGGACAGATTCGAATTCAAACACATAATCATAAGAGGCTAGGGGCTATTCTTAAGCTTCTTTGTCCACTTTTATAATAACAAAGCTATACATTTTTATGTATTTATGTTGTGCGCACAAACTCAATTATGAATCCACATTGTTTTTATTAAACTTATCATATACAGACAGTATAACTGCCATTATTTTACGTTATTACAACTAATAATAATAACAATGGCACATTATTTCTGCTGATGGTGATCATTGCATAAGAACAGCGGTGTCGAGTAATGGTAATGATTCTACTGAACGTTTAATTTAATGGTAACACCATATTCTCAGTTTATTACATTCCCTGGCATGTCGTTCCATTTTTTAATCATCATTTTATACCTACTTAATGTGTTATTTTTTCTAGAATCAAGTATTGTAGGAATTTAGAATGCCATACGAATGTTAAGTAAAAGCAATAATTCGAGTCTAATTTGCAAAGAATATCATTTAAATCTAATCACCAACATCGAAAGTTTCGAAATTCACACCTTAAGAGTTTCATCTAGATGTTTAGTACAGGAAACAGTATATAATTTTCAAATAAAAGTCAATAATCGCGTATACAGTCAAGTTAACTGCCTTTTATTGAATAAATATTAAATGAAACTCTCTTCGTGACTGATGACGCCATGAACGCCATTTTCAAGTAATAATCGCCACAGGTCATATTTGTAATCTGTGATATCGTTAATCTTCACAGATCCAAAACGGTTGTGATGTTTAACTTATATTAATTTGATTCTTCTTTGATTTTATTAACGATAATTACTAATAAAAACAACCATTCTTAAACATGAAATTTAAAACTGGAGAAAAATCCATCAGAAGTATTAGTAGAAAAACTAGTGATTTATAAGAAAAATAATTACTATGAATATTGCATGACTGCTTTAATTTTGTATAACAACCATAATGATAATTTAAAGAACGTTTATGCTCAGTTTTAAAAAAATTAAATTTATTAGGATAATTTTTAGTGTTTTCAATATTTATCATTGTTTAGTACTTTATCTTTTGTAATAATGTTTTGCTCCAATGTTAAAAACTTTTTTTAATAAAAACACAGATTTATTAACTTATTATTTATTTATAATCTTAAAAATCGCTGTATAATCTCTATATTTATATAGTCATACTATTTTTTAATAAGATAGAGAATTTATGATTATAATTATAATTGCAAAAATGAATAACTTCGTATCTTGTAAGACTATTTTGAAAATTTAATACTTGAAACTGTACTTGATTGTAGTATATGAAAGCATTTTAAAATCCATTTACTCAATGAACAAAAACAGACAAATACAAAAGAAGATTCTTTTATTTTGATAAATTTGAATATACTTATGAAATATGAAAAAAATTTGTTTAACCATTTTTGTCCCAGTTAATATATATTTTACATATAATAATTAATTCTTTGTTGGCATAATAAAACTATCGTTCGCATTAAGCAATATTAAGCACAATCAGTGATCGCCTTGGAAAACCGTTTGCTTAATAATGTCCTTTGTCATTAATAACTACAAAAAAATATTTAATAATATTAATAATAATAAATAAAAATAAAAAAGTTTATAGCATATCTTGCTGGTACATATGTGTATAGTATTGACAAAATTTTACGTTCTTTTACTACCAATAAAAGGAAATCTGGAAGTATTGCAATCCTGTCAAAATTTTGATCTCAAGTTTTCACGAGAATCATATGTTTTGAGTTTCACAAATTGGTTTCTGCCTTGGAGTTCTCCAACCTCGGTACTATGTCCACAGATTACCTCTAGTTATGCCGCGAGGTTTTTGATTAAAATCGGAGTACCGGAGTAAAGTGTGTGTATCATACACACACTTTATTCTAGTGATTTTCTGGTTTTTAACGTTTTTCGCGAAAATGGCTTCTTCAAAGTTTAAAGAAATTTTGCATAAAACTATATTTTTCGGTAGAACAATTTAACTTCTAGAACTTTAATTAAAAACATTTTTCTGGATAAGTTCAAATTCAAAAAGGGAGAAAAATTCAAGTAATCATATATATATAGTTAACTGCTCACATTATACTGTATATACTAAGAATATTATTGTAAAAGTTCTGTGACACGTCGCAGTGGACATTTTGATATGAGATTGATATTTTCATGTGTTTATTATTTGTACTCAATGATGGATTTAGCTTTTTCTTACCTCTTACTAAAAATCTATTATTATCATTAATATATTAAATTCATTTTTACACTGGTTTCTAGAAGGGTGTATCTCAGAATGTGCAGCTTTATTGTCCATAGCTTGATGTGTCACCTCAGATGAATAAAGCTGATGTTTGATGTCATAGTATTTCGTATGTAGAATACAAATAAACAAAACATACAAACAGCATTCGTCAAACTAATTTACTTTAGAAAGACATTTGTACATGTAACCAATGGCAAATATAACACAACTTGCACAAAACATTCACATCTATCCATTATTGTTAAACATATGTTAGTAGGTTTATTATTTATACTTCATTACTGTATAACAATCATGAACTGTTTAATTCACATTAAATGATCAGCCTTGAATTAAATTTACTGTAGTATTCAATTAAAAATCTTTTGAGAATACAACGGAACCTTTATTTTCTATTTAATTTTAGTGGATTAACAACTCCTTTCATGGATTATCACATATTACTCGAAATTTTTTTTTTTTTTTAATTTGGGGTTTATTTTCACATGTAGTAAAATTATTTGAAAAATCACAAATAAAAACATCCTACTGGATACAATCTAATAATGGACACTTTATCCTGATATATGAGAATGTTCAATTAAATAGCCATAGATTCGAGTTCAACTTTAGATATTAGATGAAAAAATTCTCACTTAAATGACTTGTGTAAAGTCCAATGCTCGTGTACTTAGCTCGATCTAAAAGTGAAAGTATAAATTATCGAATATATTTTACTTAAATTCCAATACTTTCGAAACGGCATTAATAAATGAGTTGAAATTGGGACATTAGATGTAAAATTGTATTTTCTACAAAAAACAATCTTAAGTCGTAAGTTTATTTTATTTTCATCGCAATTTGCTATTCCGATTTTTTCTTATTCTAAAAATCGATTTTCTCATATATTCAATTTTAATAAAATTTAAATAACAAATCCAAAATGTAAAACATGCATAAAAATGGCATTTATTAAAATCATATTAATGGTTCACGAGATATCGACATGTAAGTGGAAAGTTGGTGGTTACTTTCGATAGACATGATAATATTGAACGGATCAATTATACTATGGTTAATCAATTATAAATACCCATTATGCAGTTTTGGAAATTTTCTGATGAGGTTCTAAAACGTCGACTAACTAAAATTTTTCGAGAATCGTGTTTTTAGTATTCGGTCTCTTATGTGTATTCGTTCTTTTAAATGTATTCATTCTTGTATATTTATATATATATATATATATATATATATAAATATATATATATATATATATATATATATATATATATATATATATATATATATATATATATATATATATAAAAGTTGTGTATAACCAAGAAAGTAATTTAAAAAGTATGTACATTTTAGAAATAAGAGACGATCCAGGAAACGTTTTCCTAAGATAATCTGGAATATATTATTATGGCTATAAATGTCTTTAAAATTATAAAATTTTACAAAAACAAGTTTACACAATAGCCCTACCAATGAATCAATCTCAGTTTTATTTAACACAAATTCGACAGATGCAGAATATATCATAGTATATTATTGTAACTCAAAAACGAAATGAGATAGCTTGCTGAAATTGTTTTGCCGCCTTTCAGACGTAAAAAAGTAAATTTAAGTTCGTAAATGATCAACAAGTATCAATTGTGTCAAATGGATGCATGACCCAACTTTTAAACCATAAAAGATTCAAATACGATAATAAAAGTTTTTTTTTTAAAGCAAACAACATTGGTTTGAAGTATTTTTTCGTAATACTGACTAGATTCTTCACAATTTTAGCTCAAATTTACTAATAAACACATAATTATAATACATATTACAACGAACAAATTAAAGATTTTCATGGCTTAAATATTAACTCTTATTTAGTTAATGGCTGTATAGCGATATATGCTGAATACAGTTTAAATGAAATAAAAAAATAAAAAATATTACCTGCAAACGTACACCATAATTTGGTAGAATATAGCCAAACATGAAATAAAAAACAAAAACTGGCTTGAATTTCGGAAATAACAAAACGAAGACCGGTTAAAGTTATGAAAATGAGTTTTTTTCAAATTTTCAAATTATTCGCTAAACTAAACTCATAAAAGAATAAAGCTTCATACAAAACCTACAGATATTTCAAAAGCCTATAAAATGCGTAAAATTAAAATCGGTTCATAATTTTGTTCTAAACACTTTCAAAAACTTTCAAAATATGGCGTTTTTATAAATTGCAATAACTTTTGCAAGAATTTATTGATGTCTTTAAAATGCTCTTTAATAAACTCAATAAGTGGTCGAATTCTGAGAAAGAAATAGTTTCTGAGAAATTCGCATGTTTATTAAAAAGGTACTAAGAAAAACATCAATTCCCCAGTGCAAGGAGATTCGGTTTTAATTTGAACTATACATCCTACTCTTAAAGAGTTGCAGTTTTACGTAAACTTAAAAGTAAAGTCAAGTTAATTTGTTTAATTTCTTAAAAATAGCATCAAAAATGATTTATTTAATGTTGTTTTATATTATTAATTTGTGTTTATAATGCATGGACTGCATATTTAGAGTAGGTATTTTATGAATTCCAATGCTTGAAAATAGTTCAAACGTTTTTATTCAACTATACATCTATATTCAACCGTATACAACAAACACTGTTAGTTATTATTAATTGAATAGAACTGTATGTAGTCAATTGTCTTTACAATCATCACAAATACTTCTCTAGCAATTGTAAACATTTCGCACAACATCATTATCTAACGTCAAACAAATACTACAACAAATATCTTTTATTATATGAATTGAGTCGTATTTCGTTCTATTTCATATGTTCAGAGTGTAATATCAAATTGAATGCATTCTTTTTTAATGAATGTCAGTAATTAAATTGTTCTTTGACTATTCTTAATTCTAAAGAATTCTAACGAGGTTTACTAAATTCTAAAGCATTTCCATCTGAAAAGAAAATATATCTTTTTATGAAAAATATCATATATCCGACTTATATGAAATATATGAGGATTTATTAAATTTACTATACCCAGCATTATTATACCCGGTATATATGAAATATAAGAGGTATATTAAGTTGAGTCTAAAGTTTGCAACGCTGGAAAATATAGAAAGTACGAAACAAACTTTGGTATAGATATTCATATTATCACTAGGTCATTTTCGTATATCGGTTTATGTGTCTGCCTGTTCGTCAGCAAGATAACTCAAGAATGTAAGGAGAAAGAAAGTTGAAATTTATTTGCCGCATTATAGCAATAAATAAAAAGTAAATTTAATTAAATCATAATATATTTAAGAAAAGTTCAAAAACAAAAAATAATATATTCCGAAAAGGATAACAGGAATTTGGACAATAAATTAAACAGTCAAACTATTGTTTAATAGTTCGACGTTTCGCCTTTTTTATTAAGACTTCCTCAAGCAACTGTTAGACACAAAAACAATGACCATTAGATTAAACAAAAACAAAAAAACATGATAAAAATATATTTAATAACTACCTAAACAAGGTTCAATCGTATGTTATTAAATAAATTTTCTTTTCGTTGGAAGATAATAACATTGCACATTTTGAGAAACAAAATATAAAAGTGAATAAAATCGTAACATACGTCAAAATTAAAAAAGTGTCAACATTTTTTCTTGTTGTTAAAAAACTTTAAATAACTAGTTATACCCACATATAAAATAAACAAACATACCAACTGGATATGACAATTATCCCTGATGGTAAGTACGAATTAAAAGGCAATAATTGTCGATAACAATTAAAACAGTGTACGTAGATATACCTACAGTTATCAGTCAAAAAAAAAACTAATAATAATAAAGAATAAATAAATAAAGCAACGAAAACAAAAAGTCAGATAAGACAAATAAATTAATTTTTTATCATCTTATCACGAAATTGACTACTCAAAACCCTATTCAAAACGTCATTGTAGATCGAACTAAGGCCTTGTGTATCAGATCTTAAATTAACCGCATTGTTTAACTTTATAAACACCATCTCACTTATATTTCTCTTGATAAAGTTTTGCCTTCGACACTTTTTCAAACAAGAAATTATGCCTAGTGCTGAAACGATTTTTGGCCAATGCTGTTCTGTTAATTTTTCATCACATTCGTGATTTTACAATAATAAATGTGTTGCTTAATACGCTCAGAAAGCTTTTGTTTAGTCTGCTCAATTGAACCGATTGAACCGAATACGATTCAATCGTTATAGATATAGATATAAGATATTTATTGAATATATTTTTATGATGTTTTTTATTTTTTGTTTTATTTAATGGTTTTTGTGTTTTGTGTGTTACAGTTCCTTGAGGAAGTCTGATTAAAAAAAGACGAAATGTGGCAGTATTAAACAAAAGTTTGATTGTTTCATTTACTGTCTAAATTTCTGTAATCCTTTTCTGAAAATTATGATACCTATGTGGGCTACCAAGTGTCTCTTTAAGCTGAAGAAATACCTACATCCTTTCCGTAGTCCTTGTGTTACTTGCGTTTCCCATATAAATAAAATATATCAAATATACAATAACTATATTGCATCAGTGTTCGTATAGGTAGACAGGCAACATAGATTACCAATAATATGATGGATTTAAAAAAAAATTATTTATATTTCTTTGGAAGCGAATAGACAGGTTGCAGCCATATTTCCAATGATGAAATATCAATCACGGGATCAAGTTCTGCTCACCAGACACATTAAGTTAGTTATTTTTATTTAACTACCAAAATATTCTCTAGAAATTACTTATTTGGCAACACAACGTTTTCCGGGTCATCTAGTATTGTTTTTAAAAAATAATTTAGAAAACTGGATACCTTGACTACTATGACGAAGCAGTAAGGTACAGGTAAGTAACTGTGTAGATTTATTCACATAAAGTCTAATTGATCTATTCGTATACAACATTACTTGTTGTTGTTTATGTCCATGGAAGTGTCCGGAATTGGACGTTTATTCAGTTAGAAGCAAGGACGCTTTTTCGATAAATTGAGTCAAGTTTTAAATACCTTTATAGATGGTTAAAAAATAATTAAAACATAAAAAAAATAAATTTTCTACATAAAAATTTTGCTTGTATTGTAGAATAAATTCAAATTTTTTATCAGATTATTATTGCGTTAGAATTTTATATTTAAATCATGATCGGAGCCGGTCTCGATAGCCCAGAGGCAGTTTCGCCTACTGAAACATACACACTTTGCCAACGAACTCGATTTCAAATGATACCAAAAACTAATTATTACGACCGTCTGAAGTGATGCCCGAAACAAATAAGGAGGGCAAATAATTTGCGGATCATTATCTGGATATGAATCAGATCACATAAACCCGTAAATCAGATCACATAAAGGCCTGAATTAAATTATAATTTAAGAAAATAGATATTTATTACAAAATTCCAAAACATCACTATTTTAGTTTTCATTAAAATTTCAAATTTTTGCTCTAATAAAAACTTACTTGTTTCAGAACGGCACAAAAAAAGGGCAAATTTTGGTTAGAATTTTTTAAAGCTCTTTTCTCAAGTTAAATGCTTATTTTTGAATGATATTTTTAAAGTATGACCCTCTCTACCCTCCAAATGTTGATATAGTCACATACAAAATTAAGCCTGTTCCTATATATACCACGAAATAAAAGCGTTCTAACAGTAAATTTTTTAATAATAATTTTTGTCTTTTGATAGAAATAGATAATTTATATTATAAAGTCAAATATTCCATTTGTTATTTCATCATTTAAAATGACAGATGACAGTGAATATACTATTATTCTTATAATATTTATTATTCAACTAATGTTTAATAATATTAATGTAATAAAAAACGATGCATTATTATTAAAACCACCGACTCTGCCTCGACGGACTACTCAGTATAAGACTTGACAATGATATATGTATGATACAGATAAGTGTAAAAACTTGATTAAATACCATCCAACCATGTAACATATATAATGTAGTTCGCAGAAGTTATCCTTTATATTATTATTTCTATGATTTCTACAACATGTATCAAGTCCCATCATTTACTAACAAAAATCATTTCTTGTAACACAAATAGCTCTCTCAAATCAATCGTATAGGTGATTGCATTAATAGATAGCTTTGGTGATTTCCTATAAAACATTCAATAATAACAATGGAATAAATTAATTTAAAAAGAATTATCTGTCTTTTTATTTATTAGAAAATTAATTGATGTATTATTTACTTTATGAAAATCCATTTCTATAAAAAAATGGAAACTTTTTACTTTGTCTAATTTTCACTTTAAAATTTTTCAAAAATTACGAGTGCACTTTTGACTTATTAGTCATTCCTTGATAACGACTTCTTTTTTTTTAAGTCACTTTTCAACAACTTAGGTCATATATAGTGATTATATTGGGGATATTCTATACAACAACAGCACACAGCAACTATGTGGTCACCCATCCAAGTACTAACTGTGTATATAATATTGCTCAACTTTGTTGATCAGTTGAGATCAGTAATAACGTTACTTCAGTGCACTCGTACATTAAAAAAAAAGTGAAAATTATATAAAATAAAAAGTTTCCATTATTTTATTTTTATTTCTTCACCATTCATATTCCAAAGATATGAATGTAAAGCTAATTCCAATATCATTTTTGGGCTTGAAAAAAGCGTTGTAAAGACATTTTTAAAAACAACTTTATCTACATTTTATCGAAACTATAAGAATTTTACATAAGTACGAGTCTCTTAACGAGTACGACATTTGTTATTAGTACGAGCAACTTAATTTTAATCAACGAGTTCGAATCGGTATGTTGAGTAAGACAAAAGTGGCTATTTGTTATAAATGTGTTGATCTAAGACCTCGTTATCAAGCAGTTAAAATAAATAATAAGTTTATAAGCTATAAAACAACGTTGTAATGAGGATGTCTCCAAATCGACGTTTGTAGCTGCTGTAAAATGCATTTGCTAAGTATATTATTTATACACTTTACACCATTGCCTTCTATCTCATTCACAAGTTAAATCATATAGATGCGTTTATTTCATTATCTCACACGGTATAACCAACAGATGTAATTGATTACAATTTTAATTTTGTTTTTTTTTTTTTTTAAATTCAACCACAAAAAGTAATTGTAAACAGAATTAGATAAAAATTTCAATAATTTTAGGATATTATTTCATCTTTGTTAAAGTCAAGTTGCTATAATGTATATAAAGAATTTAAAAACTGCTAAATTATTTTCCACTTTTTATACATAACAGCAAATTATTTTAGAAATAACTATTTTTTGGCATTATTATTTTCAATTTATTTCCTTACATAAATACTACAGGTGGATTGCACCATTCTACTAATATTGTACCTTTCAAATAAACTGTGATTAAATCGATGTAAGTGCGAATGGAGCAACTCTGCATATGAAAACTACAACACCAAGCTTTCTATATCAAATCTATTTATCCAGGTATATAAAGTATATGTTAGGGTACAAAACCCTAATATCAAGGTTTATATTTCTAACTGAACAAAAATGATTTAACAAAATATTTAATTAATGGCTGAAAAACAATGCAAAAATTAAAATCGTAGAGATCATTAAGTCTATTGTAATTAAACAATTAAGTAAATCAATTTCAGACACAAAGACACAGTATAAAAGCAGAAAACTGCATGTTATTAAAATAGTATCAAAATTAATCAACAGAACATAGATTTAAATAGTAGTTTATAAATCATTTTGCCAACATTATGAGTGCAAGTGTATCATGGTTGGCCATTTGTATGGTTTTGATTGCTTTTAATTTTATGTTGGTAAGTGTTAATTATCATTTTAAAAGTTTTATAATTTACTGAGGCAAAGATTTTCCTAAAGAAAACATAAAATAACTATTTCAGATTTTATTTAAACTTTAATTCAAAATATAATATTTTCTTAGATTCAACTATCTGCCATCCCTTTGGTAGCTTATCTAGCCCCCTGGAATAGAAGTCCTCTGTTTTGTAGGGAAAAAAATTCTCCCATTGACTAAGTCAATGGCGCAGAAATGTGTGCCACCATAATTTATTTCCATCAAGAAAATTCTGAAACGATCTGAACAGATTAAAGTCAGATGGTGAAATATCAGGAGAGTGTGCTGGGTGAGGTAAAATTTTTGATGCCAACGCAATTTTCAGTACGGTTTTCAAATTCTGCCCATTAAATTATTTTCACGTAATTAATGTGGCACCGAAAAAAAGTGTTTGGTCATATGTTAAATCTTTTAAGTAATATCGAAAGCAGTATTTTCATTAACTTCAAGTTGAAAACCCATTTATGCGAAGGTAAACGTATGATTTGTACTGATAATCTTGCGGCAGAACTTCGGCGTCAACCTCTGAAAACTTTTTTGATATGGATTTTAAAAAAAAATTTTGCAAACCTTTGTCATGTTCGAACTGTTGGTGCATCTAATCCAAATATAACATTTTTGATATATCCGAGTTGTTACTATGTACTCTCCAAACACGCCACACAAATTTATTAAGTATTCTTTATTCTTCACTCATGTTGATAATTTTAGCATTTTACAACAAGCGATTAAAATACAAATACTTTTTAAAGCTCAACAACGCACGTGGTCAAAAACGACAAATTTTTCCCTCATATCTATAATAAAAATGGTGTCAGAAATTATATTAGGTATTAGTTTAGAGAAACATATATAGATTATTGTAGTATATGAAATTGTATCACAACCCTTAAGGGAAAAGTATTATCCGCATCATTAATTAACGAAAAAAAATAATAATAATAATACCACAACTTCTATTGGGTGCAATTGGATTGTATGAATAATAAAAAAATTACTTTTTGTACTTCACCTTTAAAAATATCGAATATCTTCAACAATCTTATTTTATAAATAATATGTAGTTAAATAAACATGAATAAATTATTTTTTTTAATATTCACAGATTGTACATAGTACATATTGTACAGTATACCATGTGTATATGAACTAGTGCATATGTAATTTCTAAAATTACTTTTGTGCCGATTCTCAATTCTTATTTATAAAAATTTCCTAATAAATTGGGTTATAAGCATGTATCAGCTCGATCAAATAAATAAGTCGTGATTTTATAAAAGAGCGATATCTATCGATGTCGGAAGTATTGTGTGAGAATTTCTGAATTTGATACTTGGCGTCCTATTGAACTCTTTTATGTGAACGCACATACCTCCAAAACACCAAATCAATATTTATAAAGTTGTGTTAAACAATAGTTACTCATGGTTCTATTTTAGGACGGTGTCACATTTTACTTACCATTCCGTAGATTTTTTTGTTACTTAAATAGTCGATATCTCGTGAACTGTCTTTTATGAAACTATGTATTTTCATATATTTCTAAAATTTGTATATGCGAAGTATAAGTTTACATAAGTTATACACATGTTTAAAAATCAATTATTATGGAAAATCGTTACTAAAGATAAATCAAAAATCGGAACGAGTAAAACGGAAAAAACTAAAATTATCTAACGATCAAGGAATATTTGGAAAAGTTCGCAGGAAACGAATATAATTCTTTACACAATCGGCTTAGCCGTTCCGAAGATTCTAGCTATTTCAGAAAATATATTCATTAATGGGTATACATCAGTAATTTGAATTTTGTTATAATCGATTATTGTGGATATTAAATAAATTGTAACAGAAAATCACGAAAAGAACGAAGCTAGCATATTTAGCTAACTTATATTTAGTTAGCATATTTAGTTAACTTAGAATTTAATTATTATCTCATACAGTTTGGTGATCAAATCTATTAAAGTGGGACTTTGACTATTTTTTTTAATCTACAGTTTTTATCATTCAATTATTTAACTAACCAGTTTTATTTTTTAACAGATTACGTGCGATATTCACCAACCCCCTTCTGGTGTACCCGCAGTAATTGGAAGAGCTTCTATAGAATTATGGTCATTTATATCAAATCTTATAACCACAGTTTTAAATTTAATCGGACCCATAGGTTTACCATTCAGAATTATATGGACGATTATAAATGGTGGCATAGCATTTGCGAATTATTTGCATGAAGTTCATCATATATTCTATTAAAATTAAAAGAATATAATTATTATTTGTTAAAATAAATAGCATTGAAATAAAGAATCTCAAATTGGTTATTTTAGTTATTTCATGGTATTTAGTTTTTAAATTGAATATTTACACTATAACTAGGTGACCCGGCCAACATTGTTTTGACAAATAAATTATTTCTAATCAACACCAACATTTTCTTAATATAATAAAATATTATCAAAACACTCTGTATTTCTAAATAATAAGGCTGAAGAAAATCTAAATAAATAATGATATTAATTTATATTTTAAATCAGACCCGGTCAAACGTTGCTTTGGTAATTTTCACAGAAACAAAATTGGAAAATTATGCCCGCTTTTTCATTCCTTTAAAATTTCGGAAAATCATTTCTTATCAGATGCCCTGTAATTACCCAGTATTTATTCGGTTTTGGGTATGGGCATACGATATTTAGACAGTTTATGGTATTGGTATTCGGTATTTCGTATGCACCCGGTATTTGGTAATGGCTGTCCACTACAAAAAAGGAAATAGATAAATAAATTTTATTTTGAATTTAAAATTTAGATTTCGGTTTCGATGGAAATGAGGCTAATGTTATTAGTATCTTACCACCTATTCCAGATAACAATAAATCAAAAAACACATAAATCATAAAAATGGTCCAGCCATGCTTCCGTTATAAGTGGTGAAACTAACACGACTTTGTTATTGTAAGCTTACCAGTGCATGTCCCTTCAAAATCGGAGCAACTGATTGAGAGATAATTTTGAACAAATAATAAGTTGGCCTGAAAAGTGGGCGGCTAACATTAATTATATGTATCTCGGCATTTACAAGGTGTGTCTTTTAAATTCACGCATGTATGAACACATAAATTTTAAAAGTCCTACCCTGACACATTTTTGATTTGCAATTCGTTTCAAAGTAATATAAATCTATTGTGAAAATTAAGTGTGTTTTATTAAAAATATTAATAGTGCAGCATATAAACGGCAAAAAAAAATATGTGAGTAAATTTTTTATGTGGTATTAATAATTTTAGTGGTAATTTTTTTCTTATACCTTAGTATATTTACATTTTTTTTTTAATCTTCTTAGGCAAGGCCACTAAAGGAAAAATGTTTTTTTGTTATATTTTGAGTGGAATATTAACTATATAACTATAATAACAAAGATTCAAGATTCAAGCTTTAAGACGATGTTTTTGCAGGTCCCAAGAAAATGATATATTATCCTTACTACTTTTATAATTTCAATATGACTTTTTCTAGATACTCTTTAAAAAAATTCCACGAAACAAATTTCGTAGCAAAATTGTACACACTCTGTCACTCTCGGCTGTACTACAAAGCTTAAATTATGAACAATGAAAAATAATTTCTTAATGAAAACACTTCAAAGAAAATAATTTTAAAACCGTACAGATCTTTAGAATCAACATCATAAATTTGGATCAAGGAAGAATATTTTATAATCAACAATATGAATGCGATTATATCATGGTTGGCTATCTTGATGATTTTGATAATTTTTCAAGTAAACTTGGTGAGTGAAACTATCATTTTAATATTCTAGTAATGAATATATCAAAGAATTCAAAGAAATTTCAAGTCCAAAACTCCATGTTAAAATAAGGCCAAAAATATTTGTCAGATAATGTTTGTAATAACATATTTTAGTATGATAAAATTTGTATCGGCATTCTGATAAGAATGAATGGTATTACTCTAGTTTCTAACGGTATAAATTCTAGTATTAGCATAATTTCTAATTAATAGTATCATACATCAAAATCCGTTGATTATTCATAAAAAGATTAAATTAGTTTTAATGTACCAATATTTAGGTATACATATAAATGAGCAGTTAGTATGCTAATTTTTAACAACATTGATTGTCTTTTATTGAATTCTTAGTGGCATAAAATTGAGTTATTTAAAACAGTCAATTTATTGTTCTGATTCAAATAACTTAAAACAAAAAGTATTTATTATTCTGTCAACTAGGAAGAATAATAAATTATGATTTTGCGAATTAGAACCTGACCACTTGTTTCAATTGGGAGTCTACTTCTAAAAATTATACTATTAACGTGGAAGTAAAATATTAAATGAATAGAATTTATTTACCAAACGAAAAATCTGACAGTGAAATGGGACAACTGAGACATTTGAATTTCTCAAGATCATTTTTAATCAACAATGTAATATCTCCTAAATTATTCAATTCTCAGCACCCCCGAGTAGTGAACAGTACTTTTACAATACTTGGATCAATCATTTAATTAATCAATATTTTGAAATTTTTGTTCAACAGATTTTAGGTGATGTTCACGACCTACCTTCTGGTGTACCAGCAGTAATTGGTAGGGTAACTACAGGACTCTGGCCATTTCTATCGAATATTATTGATCAAATTGTAGGTGCACTTGGACTGGCAGGTTCTCCAGTAAGAATCATTTGGATGTTTATAAAGGGTAGCTTAACTCTCTTGAAATATCTGCACGAAGTTTATCATTTATTCTTTTAAAATAATACTCATTGTAAAACTCATTCAATTATTTGTTAAATTTATTTTGAAATAAAGAATCCAAAATTATAAAAATTACATGGTGATTTTCTATTTTTTGTATAATACTAAACTCAAAAATTGGCTAATGTATACATATTTTATGCGTTACAGATATGTTCACAGTCAAGTTGATTCACAACTATAATTTCGCAAAAAAGTCTCAGTAATCCTCTCAGTAAGTCTCAGTTACAATGTTTAAATATTGGGCATCGCAAATATTATATTATAATTTTTTTATTATTATTATTTAAAAAATTGTAAAATGAGATATTACTGTTTGTTTTAATGTAAAATAAGAAAATTAGTAAAATATTAAAAATTTCAAATAAGAAAATTAGGAAAATATTATTGATTTTGATTCAAAATTCACTTTATTGTGATCTTCTAATTAATGTTGGAGGGTTAAACAGAATTTATTAATTATTATAATAGCGAATGTTATTGATGGTTTAAGTTCATTTGGAGTCGTACGGTTTCCATGAAAATTTGGATATCACGAACTTCTAATTTGCTGAAATTTATTAAAAAATTTTTTTATTTATTCTTAATTATTAAATAAAGCAGATGATATTATTACCGATCACGTACCAAATGGTGGATAAAATTCTACATTCACATTGTTTTTTATTTTTTTAATAGACTTAATCAAAATGGTCTCGTTTTTGATATAGATGATTGTTTTATAATCCACTCAGATGTAATCAATATCCAAAGCCACATGAATAATAATAATTTATTTTGAATTTTTGTACGGAATTTAGAAACACAAGATTTTTTTTTATCAAAATAAATGAAAATGATTTTGCAAAAAATTTTAAAATTTAACGACAAAACAAATACAAAAATTGTAAAAATTTTTAAATCTATTGTGAATAATTACTGTGTAGGTTTAGTATAAAATTACAAATAATATAGCATGAAGTGGTACAGAAGTCTGAAAACTAAATTTTAAATGTCAGTTTTTCCTAGAAGCTAATATCACTAAGATTTATTATCAGCTAATAAGCCATGTTTTCAATTTAAAACATATTGGTTACAAGGTTATTTTATTAAGTATTGGTAACCCATCACTTTTCTTGAGAACTGCCAAACATCATAAACATTTATTTTATATTTGCTAAAACAAGGTAGAAATACTTTC
Organism: Chrysopa pallens; assembly: GCA_020423425.1. Lineage (NCBI taxonomy): Eukaryota > Metazoa > Arthropoda > Insecta > Neuroptera > Chrysopidae > Chrysopa > Chrysopa pallens. The sequence goes on from CM035592.1 coordinate 66,357,774, forward strand.
TTATTCATTTTTTGAATTCCTATATCTAAAAAATAAGCAACATTACATTTTCCCCCCAAATAAAATAGTCAGTCATTCATGGGTATAAAAAGGTACAATTACACCGAAAGAAAATAACAAGTTTCTTCAAAAATTTTCCAGAAAATAGAAAAGAAAAGAACAAATGAAAAATTATAAGACACAATTTTCGATAAAATTAGAACAAGGAAAAAAATTATTAGAAATAATTTTTTATCACATTTTAGTCTTCTATTCAGTTTTCAAAAAACCTCCAACAAAAATATACCACGGTTAATTTATAAATGGTTAAACTATCATTGACGGGAATCATTTTTGTAAGTGCGGGTTGTTGAAAACACGTTGTATTTTTTACTTTAAAATAGAAAAAAAGACACTATTAAAACGAATAAATGAAATAAACATTGAACTTTTACACCATTCCTTTTTACGTTTGAACGAAATTTGATTATGGGAAAATTTTGATAATACTTTTGCATTGTTATAATGTAACAATTTTAGAAGCTCTATTGTCTATCATTTTGAATGAAAAAATAAAATAATTGTGAAACATGCAAACATTTTATTACTTATTATGAATTTAATTATTTATAAAACATTCATCCAATTTTATCAACAAATATTATCACACTATATACTTTTTTTTCCTTTAGACCTTTTAATATATATTCGTTAATTTACATTTGACCAGCTTGAAAATTCCATCTCGAAAATACAAGCTTGCTCTCCTCGCATATAACTAAAAGAAAAACTAAGAACATACAATTTCTAAATGAACCTTGCCCCTGTACCGTAAGAGCAAAAAAGGATTTTATTAAGTTGCACCTTACCCAACTCCGCAATTTTCAATTCAAAACAAAATTTGTTTTTTGCCATTTTCACCTTACCTAGTGTCTACGTATCGAATCTTATAAGCACAATTGGACTCATCTCTAAATATATACGATACTGGACTTATATTAAAGCCTGAATTATTATTAATATCATTACATTCATTAAACACTCTAAATATCTCGCCTATGAAATTATAAATAAATGTATTATATTATATATATATATATATATGATCTTACTTCTCAAGAAAACGTCACAAAATTATCAGCTAGCTTACTGATTTCGTTTTTGAGTAGCCTTGTAGCCTTGATGACAAATTGGGGATTGATCGGGTGAAAATGAGCTAATTATTTGATTCTAAGAATAACCATACGAAAATTTTATTGTGTGAACAATATTTTCTAGTGTAACAAACCTTAGACTGAAACTAATATTCTCTGGAATAAGTATGTCGAGCATAAAATAACATTACGTAATATAAAAAATAATTCTTTCACTTAAATAGAAGAACTGAAATAATATTTGAACTGATCATGGGGTCAAAGGGGTCGATAAAATATACTTATACTAGGCGTATGGCTTGCATACTTGCAAGTAATATTCCCTCCACAATAAGCGTAATATCAATTTCCATTTGACTGTACGGTACCCTTAATTATATTTTATTAATTATCAAGAACTAAAACTAAATCTATCGTAAATAATTGTGCACCCAGTTTTAACAACATAAAATATAAGAGTACATAACAATATATGCTTTAATATTTTTGTATATAATGAGCTTCGCAACAAAGTAATTCGTCATCATATACATCTGTCAAACTAAACGGTAAATATTATTTCAAATACTATTTTTATCAAAATGATGAGCAGACATATCTCATGGTTGGCCATTTTTATGGTTTTCTTCATATTTCATGTTACTGAGGTAAGTGTCTATAATCATTATTTAATTATTGTTGTTTTAAATACTTAGCTATATAGTTTATAGTTTCTCGTATACATTCTGTAATTATTGGTTATTATGTTACATTATTGCTTATTATGATACATAATAAGCAATAATTACACTTTACAATTAAAAAATACATATATTGTGTATAAAAAAAAGACCGGAACACCAAAATAACTCGTAAAATGTAAGTTTTAGAAATTCTCAGTTTTATACAAAAGTTGAAGAATTAAAAAAATTATGCTAATATGATCTTCAAAGTGCCCTTGAAGTCAACTTTATCTTGAGTCACATACATGCCCTAGGGTTAAATTAAGTCTTTAAGTCTAAACGTCATTTAAATGTATAAAATTCATTGAAGTATAAAATATCAAATCGAGAGCAATCAAAAAAAAATCATTTTAGAAAATAAGTTTTGTACAAAAATTACAAGGATGAGCCATTCCAAAAATTTGGACCTTAAAATTGATTTTTATGAACATTTGGTATTAAATTTGCAAATTTTAAATGGAACCATTTTCTTGACATCAGAAATAAATTTCATAGTGATAATTTGGTACAATTCCTCACCTTTTATTAAACTTTATTGCTGAAATCATTATTTTTCAAGTAATGACGGTTTGATTTCCTTACACAACAATCTTTAACGTTATTATAAACTCCAATTTTATCCCAGGAGATGAGTACATCTTTCAAAATGAAAATATTTGTACTCGATTAATATCCAAAGCCAAAAAAAATATACCATTTTGAAATTTTATAATTTGTTAAATAGAATCTTGAAAATCAACTTAAAATTAAAATCTCCAATTTTTGTATTCAATCTTGGTTTTGAAATCAGCCTATTACTACACAGTGTAAATATTAAATTGGTAATATCGATACATAAAGTAATTCCCCAAGCCAATTAAGGATTTTTAATTCATAATTACTAACTTTAAGCGGATAATTAATTTTGAATTTTCTGCTTAACAAGGCTTTTAAATGAAAATACTTAATATAATAGATTCATAAATATTTAAGAAACCCTTAAAATGACTTGGAATAAATTAAAATAAATTCATGAGTTTTGTTGTAAATAATAAAAAACAATCGATTGATTTTTAAATTGCAAAAACTTTATCAATATTTTAAAATCTCATAATAAGTAACCGAAATCCGAATGTTTTTAGCAATGTTATTCACACTCAGAATGCCATATGCTTTATATATAGATATGCTGTACAGGTTATTTTTCCAATCACTTTCATAGAGAAATAGGGGAAATCAATATTAAAACACATCTTAATAGAATAAACACATGCATAAATAAAAAATAGCCAATACTATCATATTATTATTTTTAATACTAATATCATTATTTTTATTGTTACAATTTCAAAAATAATTATCACGAAAACTTGTCATAAAAAACATTAATAATACCCCAATTCTTAGCAAATTTACAGAGAATTTTTCAAAATAAAACGTGGATCGTCATGAGTTGTCAAATTTAAGTTCTTCGTTAGTGCCATTTTAAATTATAAGTGATTTTTTTTAAACTATTTATTTTTCTCAACTCGGATTTCGGTCACTTAATATTTAGCTTATTGAAGAACACCCTCTTGGCCAAAAATGTTTTTGAACTAAAAAAATGTTTCGTTTTCATTCTAAAAGCAAAATATGTTCACGAAAAACAGACAAAAATATTACTTTTTATTTATACAATTAATTAAAAAAATAATTGTATATAAGTTTGTCAAAATTAAAAAAATGTGCAATAATTAATTTATTGATATACTCTTTAAATCACGCAATTATTTCAATGAGTTTTATGATTGTTCACAGTTTGCTGGAGCTGGAGATGTTCACACAACTGGACTTATTGGATCCGCAGTAACAGGAATTGGACGATTTGCTATTTCATCAATCTTAAATAGTTTTGTTAATATTGTTTTCACTCTACTTGGACCCATAGGTATTCCATTAAGAATTCTTTGGAGCGGTGGAAGAATAGTATTCATGATCCTGAAAACATTATACAAATTATTTTTTTAAATGAAAAAAATAACTTGCAACATATTTGAAATAATATTTATTAAAACTTAATAAAATATAAATTTAAAAAAATAAATTGATCGATCTATCGACTCCTGACAATTGAGTTTCCTTGAAAAACGTAGGTATTAATGTTTGTACGCATGTATGTTCGTATTTATTTATGTATACACCTGTGTTCTGCTATAGCGCTGAAACTATTAGACCGATTTAGATGCATGGTGTGTCCATTGATTTATTGTTATGGCCCAGTGGCATAGGCTATATAAAACAAGAATAAAGTCATTATAGCCAAAACTTAAGCTATCAATCTTATTATCAAGAAAGATATTTTTATCGGTTATTAAAGTCTCTCTTACCAAAAATATTCAATTTTTTTAAATGACCCATCCACGTATGTTCATATAAAATTTTATCAAATTTGTATAAATGGTTTACGAGATATTACCATGTAGGTGACAAAAATAGATGAGTTTTGTGTGTTGTATTTCTCAGGAAAGGTAATCCGGATAGATAAAATGTATCTAAAATGGGACCATCACGAACATCACCATTATTGTTTACCATAAATTTATAAATACTTGTTTAGTAGTTTTGGAGCTATGCACGTCCGTCTGATTGAGTGTAACAGACCGAAAGACGGGTACAAAATAAAACATCCCCACGAAATTCGAAAATGTCGAAATTTTTAAACTGTGGAAAATCATTTTTGTTTACAAATAGGAACACAATACCTTCGATATCGATTGAATAACTTGGAAGAAAAACCTCATGACATAAAGTGTATTTAGTTGTGATGTTAGGCGATAAGAATTAATATCCATTGTTGTCTTAATGTTACATTATAGTCGAGCCATTTTTTATGCCAAAATAAACCCACGATTTTCATTGCTTAAAATATTCAAAAAGAATGAAATATTGTGTTGCAATAAAATAGGAAATGCTATGTTATGTTTCACAACAAGAGTTAATTGAATATGACAAGGTATAAAAAAATTTGTTTTTCGCCATTTTCAATTTCACAATTTTGTCGATTTTGACATATATTTTGTCAATATCGCCAAACCAGATCATATTTTAATGGTATCATAAAGTTATACTTGACATCATAACTCAATATTTAATGAGTTTCATTTCTACCAGTCTCCAAATTATGGGGCTTAGAGCATCACATTAGTTCACAACTTTTAGAAGAACCAAAACTTTAGAGCTATTTTAATTTTTGCTTTATGTTAATTAGTCAAAAATATACATTTTTGAGTTGTTGGAATTTATTATAAAAAAAAGGCAAAAAACAAGTCATTTTTAAATATGATTTACTTGGATTCAACTGCAATTTCTTTTCCTTTTTTTACTCATACAATTCCGTTTATTGAATACTGCTTTCGAACCAGAACATAAACAAAGCATTTTTCTGGCTATCCAACGAAGATTCTTCGGTAGTATCAAAATTGTTAACAAAAGTATTTGTTTTATATATATATATATATATATATATATATATATATATATATATATATATATATATATATATATATATATATATATATATATATATATATATATATATATATATATATATATATATATATATATATATATATATATATATATATATATATATATATATATATATATATATATTGACCAAAAATCATCAAATTTGAACTCTTAACATCATTTTCGTGCTATAGGCGATTTAAGTATGAAAAACAATCACTAAAATAAACCCCAATTATATGAGGAAAAAACATGTATTGTCTGAAAATGTAGCTGTTTATGAACATTAAAAAAAAAAAAGAAAATTAAAAAGTTTGCCGTTGAATCCATGTTAAAAAAATGTATTTTGATATTTTCCGATTTTAAATACCTCAAAAACGATGGATGCATTTTTCTACAAAATTCCAACAATTTACTTTTGCCGAATTTATATAAAACAATTATATAGTACCTACATTTAAGAATTAACAATCACAGTACATTTGTACGGTTACATTGGAATCCTTTATTTTTAGGTTATTCATAACATAATTCCATTGACAGAATGTAGTCGTCTATTTTTGCACACTCAAGTCCATATGATCGTGGAGTTTTGTAGATTTATTGATTAGGTATTTTTCCTGGGGATATTTTGTTAAAAATCTTTTCTTGCATTCTTTCTTTTTATTGAATGGTACAGTAACTATTATTAAGACAACTTGGATTCTTAAATAGAAGAAACTGTATGTAAGTATAATATATCTTGATATCGTAAACATTAATTTATCGTGATAATTTATCAAGAAATTCATACTGACATAGATTTTCATTTGTTATACAAAACTTAATTGAAATGTAATGTAATTTTACTTCTTACTTACTTCCTTCATAGATATGCATTAAACACAATTGACAGAAAATGATTGTAATAGTTTATTTGAAAAACGTAAGTCTCAATTTGTGCAAATGATGTATTGTACTACACCATCCCTGCGCAAATACAAATTCTTATTATAATGAGGCAAATTTCGTATATCGAAATTTTCGATATATCTTTTCGTTTCAAATTTACCAGAAGCAATATCCAACGTTTTTACATATATATTCGTATGTGTGTGTATGTGACTGTGTGTGTGTGTGTAATCGTGTGTGTGCATGTTTGTTCGTCTATCGTTATATTTTGTCTCGATTATCTCAAGATCAAATAATGACGCGACATCGCTTTCATTCGCGTAAATAATTACGCGCAGCTTAAAATTGACTTTTCAAAAAAATCTGCCCCTCCGTTTTTTGTTGGGGTTAAAAAACTAAGTAACATGATTAAAAAACCCTTTTTCTTTATAATAAACAATTTATTTATGTTATTTTTCTAATTTCGTAGTTCGTCGTGAGGACATTGCGGTTCACACCTAGACCACATTTTTAAAGGATGTGACTAAAATTAAATTACTTTATCTTTGATCTTTATCTATTTGTTATATAAATTATTTATGCCATCAAATATAATTGATTATTAACAAATGAGCCAAGATGGTATGTGCTTTGAAGAAATGTTATTATATAAAAAGATTATTTTACAATGAATATCGACTTCTGTAATTATAACTATATTCCTTGATATTAGAGTTTAGTAAAATAAAATAGAAGAATACAGTATTTTAGTTTAAAAATAAATTTATGCCACAAAAATTCATTTAGCAGATTGTTTCAGTGACTCAAAGGCTGCATAAGTTCTCCGAAATATTGTTCGTTTATAATTCGACGCTAACTGACACCACTGAAATTTGTCTTGAACGAATCGGCAATTTTAACGAGCTTTAATGCGGTTAATATTATATTGATAGACACCATATATAAATATTTCCCCATGTTTTATTTTTTATAAGCTTGATTTTTCTCTTTCACTTTTTTCGTCAAAATGTAAAATTTTCGAGCTATTCGTGAATAATTGTTCAAAAACATTTATTTTTATTGTATAAAACAAGGTCATTTCAATAACACATAGCTCATAAAGTATTCGTGATTCAAGTCTTTTGAAGTAACATTCTACAAAAGTATAATCCTAAGAAAAAATAATTCTTGCAAAATTGAAAAATATTAGTAGAAGCATGTAAAACTAGATAAAAACACTAAAAAAATTGATAAAATTGAAGTAAAAAAATAAAAATTGAATCCAGTTTTTGCCATCTGGAAACACATTATAACGATCGTTATAGAACAAAACAATATAGATGAATTATGTTTGTTGTAGATGAGTTTTTCTGACATCTAAACAAACATCGTTATACTTTATGTGCATGTAGCTTTCAACTTGTGCACTCAAAATATATACTCGAATCATTGTACGTCTATAATACCTACATTATTAAAGTAAAACTATAAACCAATAGATGTCAGTGTATATCAAGAATTTTCCATGAAAATATCTACGATACCTCCTCCATATAGAGATTGTTTTCTAAAGTTTTTATATCTTCTCGTACACTGTATTGTTTAAACAATATTGGTATTTTATGGTCAAAAACCTTCTTTCCTACACTAATTTTGATTGCCAACCTATTGAAATCGATTCTACGTACAGCCGGGCGATATCAATAAAATTTTAATACAAATAATTTTCTGGTATGTAATAACACATTCCATCAAAAGATATTCATGTAAAAAAATAATCAAGATTATCATCATAAAAAATGAATTAGAATTAACGAATTAATGGAACTTAGGTTTAATTTTTTATTATTAGAAGTTATTAAGGCAGTAATGACTTCAAATTTATTTAATTACTAATCCTACATCCTACATTTGTATGCCATATTTAGCCTCGGTAAAAATAAAAGTATCTTATTTATATAAATAAATACAAACTATCATGCGGGGTTAATTTTAATTAATGCTTTCTTAGAAATACTGGAGTTAATTTTTACATTAACAGTATTAGTCGCCTTCCGGTTATTCTAGATATTGATACGGTTATGAATAATATATTATAAGCAATTTTGTTTTAAGATTTTCTACTCCTACTTATAACTCATTTATCATTTTATTTCTTTTTTATCAAACTCAGTATTTTGACTCAGTTAGTGAATTCTTCAAAATATACTCATTTCAAGCCTTTATATTGAGAAAATAGGGGTAAAATAAGTTCCTCTAATGGAATATACATGGAATATAAAATGATGATCGATTTTAAAAATTGAGAATCTATTACGGAGGATACAAAAAATACAGCTAAGGCAGCACATATAATTTTTAATAATTATATTTCAAATAAAATTTGCAAAAGCTACCATTATTATCATCAAACTCCAGAATAAATATGTTTTACAAAATAAATTAAATTGTCGAATTTTCTATTCTCCAATTTTCTTAGTTTTTTGAAAATTTACATTAAAAAAAAAAAAACACTGTATATGATTGATAAATACATTTTTCCATTTCTTATCCAAATAACAACTTATTCGTTCAAGACATATAAGTGAGCATATTTATATATCACGAAGAAGTTTTGAGTCCATTATTGCCAGGGTATTTTTATTTTTCGCCAGTTCCTTTGGCTTTTTTCTAAATTCCTTTTTTATAAATCATTCTCGTATTCATCTGGGCAAAAGAAACAAACAAATTATTCTATTTGATAGAGTAACTTTTGAGTTTTCTGATAATGTGATTTATTGAACGTTAATTAAGGAAAAATAAAATCTTTTTATTTTTTTTGAACGTCAAATATAAAAAAACTGTAAAAAAAAAACCCTATATAAATTTTGTCAAACAAACATAAATTCATTCCATAGCATCGAAATAAATTCATTCCATAGATAACTTCAACTGAATACATATCCATATAATAATAATCAAAATACGACATGATGTCCACATCATCTTCCAACTGATAATCATAAAGTCTCATGTCTTTGATCCAATCCATCCGCAAATCGTTGGCGAAAATTTCCGTTTCTCAAAACCCAAACTTCCCGACTCGACATCGAATGGCAGCTCATCAGCTGCAGATCACACCGCCTCGTGACCGTTCATCCTCCACACTCTACTTGTGATACAGTCGCACATCATTTCGAGGGACACAGCCTGTACTACCTATCAACCCTGAGCACCCCGTGTCCATCAACAGTATCAAATCCCCTACGGATTTCCGCTTCCTTACACTTGGGTATGCTGTCCCGATGTGCCCCTGCTTTCTACAGATATAGCATCTCACCTTCTTCATCATATCGCTGTATAATATCCAAAAACTTTTTTAGATCAATATAATAATAATATAATAAAACATACTGCAATCTATGTAGTTATTCTACAATCATACTGCAATCATACTGCAATCTATTATTATGGATTAAGTACCGGGATGACCGAGCTTTGCTCGGTATTTTTTTTTTTTTTTATAAATTGTGTTTTTTGGAAATTATATTACGTCGAGGCGGAAGACGATTCCAGCACGCTAACACTTAGCCACTCCAATGACTTTAAATATTAAACAAATATATCATTGCATTATAAAAAAGTATACAATTATAATAACAAAATATTATTTGAAAAATATTATTCACTTTAAAAAATTAAAATGTATTTAAAATTAAAAAATTAAAATGTATTCACTTTGAAATGTAAAAAAAATTAATATTATTCGACGGCCGAGCCGGGATTTGAACGCGGGATCTCTGTATAAGAGCCTCGCACGTTACCACTAAGCCACTGCTATGACTATGTGACTATAAATATTAAACAAACATAACATTTCATTATAAACATGACATTTTCTAAATGTCATGACACTTTAGAAAATGATGAACTCATGAAACATTATTGACATTTTCTAAAAATGATTCCTAGCAGGATCGATTTATCGCCCCCGAAAACCCCTATATACTGAATTTCATGAAAATCGTTGGAGCCGATTCCGAGATTCCAATTATATATATATAAATATATATATTTATATATATATATATATATACAAGAATTGCTCATTTAAAGATATAAGATTATAAAAAACAAATGAAGATATGAAGTAAGTTGTTTAGATTTTTTACATATGGTTGAGAATTATTTTTCACAATTTTACTAGTGATAAATATTATTATTTCAAATTATGATTGAAAATAAAAAAATGTTTCGCTAACACCACTTTGAACTCTGCGAAACATCAATTTACTCGGTTATGGCTAGAGCTAAAGAACGTTTTTCCCATAATTAATTAGCCTTTCGGTAGCGGCTATTATAAGACTATTCCAAAATTGATCGGAAAAAGCTGATTCGCTAACTTAACTGTCGACTTAGACGACAGGAATTATTCTGCATTCAGCGAAAAAATTTTCTCCTCAGCTAATTAACGATTAGTAGGCGCCTAATTATATCCCTATTTCGAATTTCATTAAAAATCGTTGCGCTAAGTTGACATACATAACAGTACTATTCTGTTGACTTTCTAAGATACTCTCCATGATATTTCTTGAAATTTATATATCTCGTTTAGTTTTAAATAAATTTGCAAAATTATAAAGTGCATGAAATTTCTTTTACTATACAATAGTATAAGAAAGTAATGTTTTTTGGTCAAATTTTCATAATCGTGTTTTTACTCGAAATTCAGGTTTTGAAGTCGCCAGACTACAAAAAATGATTTTTTGAAATTGATTTACTTGCCAGTTAGTTTGTAATCATGATATTTTTCGAACCAAAAGGTCTACAACCACAAATTTTATGTTTAAGCTTAGGTTGATCCAAGAGCGAAAAAAATAAAAGCTGACCTACCTGGTATTCCGACTATGTAACATTTTCAAGTTTTTAACGATTTTTCTCAATAATAGCTCTAATAATTTTCTTAAAATTTAATATTCACAGAATATTTTAAATTTTAAACATGAAGCTGAATATAAATTCCACTAATCATATTTAGCTACATTCTAGCTAGATTTATGTAAAAATCATAAAATATTAAAAGGTACAAAAATTAGCATTAAGAATTATTTACCATAAGAAGTCAAAACAGAAAAGTCAAAAAAAGATCAATTAAACACAAACAAGAAAAGAAATTAACCAGCTCATCAATCTTCTGAGAAGTATTCAAGGAAAATGAATTCAACATGAACACGAAAAGCTAGAGTATTGACAAATTTTATTTTCAAAGTTGAGAAAATAGATCATGCCGAAACGTGATCAAGAAAAAAATCTGCAGGTATTGAAACTTTCTATAAGAAAATATTAAAGAAATTATAACTCACTTGTTTAATGTTGTATAGAAAAATATTAGTTTTAAGTTCAGAAATATCTAAACAGGTATTGTATTAGCCACCTGAATATAGTATATAGTGTAACAACAATCTCCTAAAAAGCTGATAAAATTTAAACACTGTCCAAACGTTGATTATGTTTATAATTTGAAGTGTGTTCTTGGAAATTAAAAAGTGATACAGATTTTCCAATGAGATGGTTATTCAATCACGAACATTATGAATTTTGTCGACTATGAAAACTAGTAGCATTGGTTGCAATTTCAAATTTCATAAAAGAGAACGAATTTGTTACATTGATGGCCACGTCACACTAATTTTTTTTCTCCTACTTTGTGAGTTTCTTTTTTCTATCAGATTTACTGATTTCAAATTTATATTTAATTATATGTATATTTTTTGTAATTGATTTACTTTTTGTATGACAATAAAGAATATTCGTACATATAACATGTTTACAAAAAAAAAAACTAATAAGTCAAATATTCCTAGTAAAAGTATAGCTATAAAGAAAATTCTGCAAAGCGCCGCAGCTGTTTTCCCTTATTACAGTAAAATGTAATTAAACTTATATTGCGTATCAGTTCCTTACCACCTTTACAACTTCCTCGCCCCTTAGGTCATTTAACAGGTAACGCCGATAAGTGAAAGTGCCAGATTTCATCAATTAGGGCACATTCAGTACAATATGTTTTATTACCTATGCACGTGAGCCAAGCTTCGAGTAAACCGTTAGTTATATAAACATAATTTAAAAATATAATTGCATACTTATTACGTAACTTTAATAAACATTTATTTATATTATACATAATTACTAATTAATATGAACGGTATGTAACTTTTATTGAATCTGTTTTTCCACGTTTAAATTATTATTACAATTGGATAATGGCTTTAGGGGCGATACAACCAATCAACAAGAGTGTGTTTGAACTGTTACACGCCCAATTACTGTCATAACAAACAAAGTTCACAGGATGATTCATAACGCAGTGATAATATATCCTTAACACATTACGAATGTTTATATTTTTGAATATCTTACGTTTAGGAAAGGATTTTTTTATCCTTTTGAAAGATAAAACAAAACGCGAGCTTTTCATACTTCGTTATTGACGTAAGAAAATTAAAATACATAATATTAACTTCCACACTATCTGGATATATATACATATATATACATATATATATATATATATATATATATATATATATATATATATATATATATATATATATATATATATATATATATATATATATATACACATATATATATATATATATATATATATATATATACATTTATAAATACATATATATATATATATATACATTTATAGCTATCTCGAGATCGGTTCTAACGATTTTTTTGAAGATAGAGTGTTAAGTTCATCTTCTAGATAAATGTTATCTTCGGAAAAAAGCCGGTTTCACGAAACAACTAATTTTATAAAGTCGTGTTAAGGGCAGTAATCAATAAATAAACTCCACATAATGTGCAACCGTCGCGCAGTGACAATGTTCGGGAATGTAATGTTAGGAGCCCAAGGTACGAGTCTCGGTACACTTGGTATGCATTTCTTAGTTTGTGTTGTGTTATTTATAAATGTTCTGAAAATTTATAATTTATAATTTTCCATTCTAAAAATTAGAATGAAATGACAACAGTGATGGATTACCGCATAGGCCCGTAAGGCCCGAGCCTAAAAAACTTTTTGGCAGGGCGGCAAAATTTTCAGAACGTTAAAATTTGAGAGCCGAAAAAATATACCAAAAATTAATTTTTAAATTGGTTCTGATTTTTTTTTAATTTATAAAAAATTTCCTATGGACTGTAATTAATTCATTTTTTTATTGACTTTTCAATTTGAGGATGTATTATATTTTGATGGAATCAATTATAGTCTATCGAATAAGGTTATTAAAAAGAAACAATCAAATTGATAAGCTTCTTTGAGAATTACTAAATTACTTTTTACTTTTGTTTTTTCGATAAGGTTACTCTTACATGTATAAAGCATTTGAAATTACTTATACTTATTAGTTTTTCAATTTAATTTTGGTGTTAAATGAAAATATGTATGAATTAAAATTTGACATTCATCTGAAATTCGAAACATTCTCAACTTCCTGCTAAGAAAATTGACAATTTTTTTGTTTATCTGATTCGAAAAAAAACGGTATTTTTTATAGCTGCAAAAATATTGAACTATATTTTTAAATTTCAACAAATTTAAGAAATTCTGAGACAATAATTTGTTATAATAAAATCAAAATATATATAATTTTACTGACCAAAAAGGGTGGCGTATCAGACAGGGCCTAGGGCGGCAATAAGCTTAATCCGCCACTGAATGACAATAAATATTTATTGTAAAAAATCAACATAAGTTTTTAAAATCATGTATTAAATGTCATTTACAAAAGTTTCCAAGTTGGGTTTTGATATTAACATTTGAAAAATTTACTTACACCACCTAAATTTCTATTGAAAGGATAATAAAATCATTTTACATTTTAGATTTATAGAATCATTTTATCATTAAGTAAACTAGCTTCTTTTCAGCGGTATACTGTCCATTTCAAATATTTGAATTGTATGACGTGACAATTTAATTAAAACACGTTGTAAGCAGTATGGCATGGTCCTATAAGGGCGTCTTATTTTGTCACTCACTGAAAATTTTGTGGCAGTAACTCCAGATATTAAAATTTTAATTAAGATCTTAATTTAGAACTCAAAACTCTACATTACAATAATATTTTTCTCATTTTCAGACGTAAATGAATAAATTAACTAATATAATTTTACTTATTTTGAAAAATATACACCTTACAATATAGCGAAAATACTTATAGTTATTTATAAAATAGTACGCAACGAAGATAAGAACTTTTATCCTGTATATGTCTGTATTCTAATCAAAGTACTCAAATGAAAATTAAATTGTATATATATATATACCACAGGCGGAGCTTAGCGTCGTGGCGCCGACGTTAGGCGTCATTCTATATAACGCCTCTTTAAAAACCACCCTTATTCATATAGAAATAGAGTATTTTCGCCCCATAAATGAACGAACCATTAAATAAAATCTACCACTAAAACATATTTACTTGACAATATTGTATTTGTATATGAACCATTAAGTAAACATATCTATCACCAACAAAATTGATATTAAAACGTATCTTTCAATATCAATTTCATATAAATAATATTAAGTGCATTTTTGAATTTAAAATAACTTCTTATTATCATTAATAAAAATTAAAAAAATTAGTTTTTTTCTAATAAACTTTTAATATAATTCATATTTAATTTCATTTATTTTTTGTGTGTTATTTATTTATTTTAATTTTTTAATTACAATTAAATAATTGATTCTGTTATTATTTATTATATTTAATTAATTGAATTTTTGTTTTATTGGTTTTTAAATTAATTATTTCCAATTTATATTTTTAATATGTAAACTAATATTGATAATTTATTAAATAAAACATTATTTTTGTTAATGCAAATTTTAAAGAAAAAAATTATTCATGTTTTAATTTTTTTAAATAATAATAACTTTTTATATTGCAATGATAGTGCAATACGTTTAGTTTAATTCTCAATTGAAATAAATTTTAAAATCATTTTTGTTTATTTTTGTTTTTATTTAATATTCTTGTTATTTGTGTGGAAAGATTAATTATTTGAATGTGTACAATTAATTTTTTTAAAGTAATCGATAAAATAAAAAACATTTCGTAAAAATGATGCCAGAACATAAATCGTTTTTGATACGAGATTTACTAAGCGATGTAATCGAAGAGGAACATAACTCTGGTAAGCGTTATTATATTGTATATATTTGGTACAACGTTTAGTTCATAAAATCTATTTATTGGATGATAATTCGCTTCAAGTAAATTTTGTAATTAAAAAAATTAATCACTATTTTAATAATAAATAATCGATGTACGTCATCATAATTAATAAGTAATCAATATACGTCAGCGAAGTATGAGTGAATACATCCGTGAAATCTATTAAGATAGAATTTAAAATTATTAGTGCAAATAAAATTTTAATTGAGATTAGATTTGTTAAAATATGTTGTTCCAAAGACCTTCGCACATGTGGGTAAAATTAAATTTATTACATTCAATTTTTATTATTTTCACCTATTCTCTTAGACCAATTTTTCAATCTTCGATTGAACTGAAATTGAGTATATGTAAATCCGATGTTAACACAAAATTATGAACTATTACAATGCTACGCATTATTAGTTTATTTGAGCTAATTAAATAAATTAAAATATGGTTTTTAATTAAATAAATTGGAGCTAAAATGCGAGAATTTCGTGAATTTTAAACAGTTTAAAAAAAATGCTTCAAACAAAAATTGTTTGTTCCGAAGAATTGTTTTACAATAAACTATAATTCTTAAAAAAATATATATAATTTAACTTATGAGTAGTAACAAGTTATGACAGTCTTATAAATTTATACTTATGTAATTATTGAATTGCTTATTAAGATTATAAAATTATAAATTATAAGTTTAATAAATATTTATGATATATCAAATTAATTTGTGAAATAAACTTTAAAAATAAAATGCCTGTTTTTAAAATATAAGCATGTATTGAATTTACAATTTTCTTCTATCTCTAACTGATTGGGTTATGGTTCATAGATTTATAAACTTAAGGGGGTATTCTGGTCTAGAGCCCTACTTTTTGGGTATTTTCCAAACTAGGATAAAAAAAAAATTTAAAACATTTTTATTATCCATTTTTTTATATAATATTTATTGATTTTTAAAGTATATAAAAAAAATTTAAAAAAAAAAGTCAAAAATTCATCCAGTGACAGGTCGGTGAAGTGGGGGTTGCTAGTCAAACAGTGCTCCCTGGTTGACATGATTCCAACCCTTGTAGTGATTTAAATCGAACAAACAAAAAAAATTCTTAATTAGTAAAGATGTCGCTACATCTTGAACTTTGGCCGAAAAAAAAAAATTCACAAAATGGCGTCTACTTGAAAAAAAAAATTTTTTTTTACCCCTGTTTTTCGACCTTTACGAATTTTTAAAAAAAACTTCAAATTAAAATTTTTCAAAATCTCTCAAAAAATTTCAAAGGAATCGGTCAGATAGAACTTGAGATATCGTGTCAACCACCTCAACAAAAGGAGTTTTGAGAAAAACGCGTTTGAAGTTTCATCACTCCGCTCGGCCGGTTTAAGTGCCGCGTCACAAAATCAACTGTATCTCTCAAAATAATTCGAATTTTGAAAAATCCTTTTAAGAGCATATTTTTGAAAGTCTAAGCTTTGAAAATATGCTCAAAAAAAAATTGATTTTTTCAATTTTCTAGACCAGAATACCCCCTTAAGGTGTTTTTCATGCTGACTCTTAATTTTGGGTCTTCGAGAAATACTGTTCAGGTATACAAATTAAAAATAACATGTAATAGGTTTTTACCGGAGACAAATTTTTTGACATAAAATAATTACTGATTTTCAGATTTCTCAACTTATCGTTGGAATTATTGTTCATAACGAGAATTTGAAATAAATAATAGAATGAAATAGAATGTTTTTAGGCAAGAAAATGCATTCAGATACAAAAGCTGAAGGTACTGAAGGTACCAATAATTTAAGACAAACGAACATTACCATTTTCAATTTCTAAAATAGTTTACTATATAAAAAACCAAAACTTAAAACAGTCTAAAGATAATTTAAATATGGGTCATCAAATTAGCGGAGGCATGATTTCCAAATTTCAACGCTGAAAATGAAATTTTATTAATTTGTTGAAAATATTGATTAAGCAAAGACAATCAATTAATTGTTTCGAGTTTTAATTTATGTAATTCCATTTTATAATAAAAAATTATGTAGGGTAAATCCGGGGTAGATGGCCGAAGTGTTTAGATTAAAAATCAAACTAATGATGTTTTTTCCAAAATAATTAATCTTTTTTAGCTTTTAACTTATCATCTTTCACATTTATTTGCTGTTCTTTGTTCTTTGGCTATGTGCGTTTGAGAAGTCAAAGTAATAACTAAATAAAATTGTGTACAAGCCTAGTTGAAGATCTTCTGCAGACGAAAATCACTAATCCAATCATTAAATCTGAACTAATTAAACTGTTAAGAAATGTTACCAAGCAAAATTACTTTGAGTTCAACAGTAAGTTTTACCTACAAACTTCAGGGTTGGGGATGGAATCTCACTTACGTCCTTTTTTTGTCAGATTTATGGCAAATTTAGAAGAACAATTATGGAAATCATATCACTTTAACCATCATAAAATTTTTATATCGATACGATTTTATTACTAGACAAATGACGAGAAAGGATGTGGTTCCTTCAAATATATGTACCCATTACATTTTAACATACACGAACGGTGGTTTTTGTATTAAATTGTAACTATTGTTTAAAATAACTGAAAAACACTATTGAATACGAAAAATTATAAAATAATTTTAAGGTTTGAAAATTTTGTCTATAACAAGTTCTCTAATTAATTATAATTTAAGAATTTTTAATAAATTTTAAAAAATATTAAAGTTTTTTTACCAAAGGGGATTATTATTATTTTTATACAACAACAGTACACAGTACTGCTAGGTGGTCACCCATCCAAATACAGAAATATTAAAGTTATTAATTAAAAAATTGATTTTATTGTAAAAGACTTTTACAGAGCTACGTTGAAATATGTGACATTTGATATAAAGCTTTCTTCACTATAAAAGTAATTTTTCAATTAATCACTTTTATCTTATTAGTGGACAAGCTTCGATTTGCTAAGCACGTGTTTATAGCTTTTTAACCTATTATTAAATCCAATATAGAGCGAAAAATGAATTATAAAACGAAATGAATTATATAAGGATTGTTTCACAAAAAATCAGGTACATTAAGATGATTGGTGGAGCATCACAAAAGAGCCTAACTGTACTGATTTCATGCATAAGAAATCATTAAAATTATTATGACAATCTGGATAGCAAAGAATCATGGATCAATAGACTATTTCCTTATATAACACCTTTTTATGTGATCATGTGGCTATAAAATTTGATAAAATATAAAAAATTCAAGTTTGAACGTAGTTCAATTTAACATCGATTATTTTACTACATTAAAATTTACTATAACGTTATTTTCAGCAATTTTAAACAAAAAATTTCAAGTATGGTAGCCCACATAATATCTAAGTTTAAAGATTTTTGTAACAATAAGGATATCAAAATTAAATTATGAATTATAAAAACAAATAATAATTATTATGTTTAGTGCATTGTATGTAAACTTCATTCCAGCTTTAAGATATGTACACGGAATAACGTGATCTAAAATACGACCAAGAAATATATTCATTTCGGAAATGTAATTAGGTCAGGCAATACGGGCACCTTCCTAGCTAGTAAAATAATCTAGTTTGTTTATTGAAATAAAATAACTAAACAAACAAATAAAATTTTTTAAATAAAATTTCAAAAATTCAAAAAAGATATTGATTAAATCATTATTATTATATCATTTAAAATACAAAACTTATTAAGAAAAAACACGGGGAAAAAACTAGGTACTATAAACATCTATAAAAAATACGAAACATAATTCATAAATTTTTCCTTTTTTATGCGTTTCTAAAAATTGCTACTCCGGATTGCTTGTTATACCCTATACAAAGAGAGCCAAAGAAAACATAGCCTAAAAGTTTTTTTTTTTTTTTTTTTTAAATTCTGGCTTCAGCTACTTTCAGCTATACAGCCATTAACTAAAAGGGAATGCCTAAAAGTTTATCACATATTTTTTTAAAAATGTAGGACTAAACAATGACTGCCGTCTATAAATTCTTATTAGATGAGATGAAAAGTTCGTGTAAACGGGAAATTTATGTCATTTGGTTCTCTTAATAATAAATATATGCAGAGCCATATTTGAAAATAATAATTAATATTTTTTATAGGTGAATTCGTAAATTAGCCAAGATTGTATATATATCTCAAAGATTTCATTTCTGAACATAATTTTAACCTTCATATTAAAATTAAAAACAGTTCTTATTTTGAAAACCTGCCAAATAATTGTCTCATTTTTCAGGCAGTTTAAATAAAAATGCATTAATTTAGGTGTAACAAGCTTAAATTTAAACTTACTTTAAATATTATTTTGAAACAAAATTAAAACAAATACTTTAATTCGTAAGTTTAATATTCGCAACATGATTGTGTTTTAACAAACGAAATATTTATAATTATTAAAATACTCAAAATACATAATACATACATTTTGAAGAATTTGTTATTTATTAGCATGTTTCAAAATTATATATGCGTAATTAGCTGACATAAATAATACGTACACAAAATTTACAAGATATCTGACAGAATCCAAAATATATTCTTAGAGAAATTATATATTATGTGTCAAAGAACTAATTATTATATGTATTTAATAAAAAAAGACGTGTGGCACTCGGGGACTGCCGCGGTAAAGCTATTGCATAGCATTTTGTATCAACTTATGCAATTATAATTTTTTATTTATTTATTTATTTTATTCATGCAGTCAGTATTGCTTTTTCTTACACCTATATACTTTCTCATAAACAGCTGCTTATGTATTCGTTCGATTTCGGAGCAGCTCGTCTCGATTTGTCAAGCCACACCTCCTTGCCCGTCGGAGTGGGGAGCGTGAGGTTTTTTCGTTACGGAATTTCTGGATTCGGTCCCCGCGCTCAAGGTCCGCGATAGAAGCTATGCAATGATTCCGGTAATACTTGAACAATGCGATATGCACACTTTATATAGTTGACAGTTCGTCATACTGCTAGTGTGAAGAGATAAAGAAGTTTTATTTTGAATAGATAAAGAAGTTTTATTTTGAATTTCAAAATTAGATTTTGACTTCTATGGAAATGATGATTTGTGACATATCAGGTTTTTTCGTTACGGAATTTCTGGATTCGGTCCCCGCGCTCAAGGCCCGCGATAGAATCTATGCAATAGCTTAAAAAAAATAAATAGTATAAATAATATAGTACAGTAGTTTAGTGGTGAGAGAACCTACTAAAATGTCGATCAAGGTATTCCAAAGTTACAGAAGAACAAAGATAGATACAGACAAAATTGTTCTGTTATACCATAGGACAACTCACTTCGTTCGGTCAATAAACATAATTTCGCTAGGTTCTTCCAATATTTTTTTGTATTTAAATTTATCCTTTTAAAACATCTCATTTATTTGCCGAGCACCAAAAATAAAACCAGACATCCGACGGGCAAATTGTTTCTACTTCCTCACAAAACTTGAACTTGCCAAAAACTCAAATATGGAAGGAAATTGAAATTTTTTCCTGATCAATGCGAACTTATCGTCCCTTTTAAGGTACGTTCACGTTCACGTACATGTATGTATTATGTATTATAGATTCTCATAACTTGTTGTTATATTGTATTCCACGTGGTTGAACACTTAAGCATGCACAACATAAACTCATCTCTAATGTCCTGCTGAGTTGTTCGTGGTTTTTCTATCATTATATATAATAAAACGTCATGTATGACTCACGGTTACATATACAAATAACGTTATAAAACAGAAGCTGTTGTGAGTTTGTCAAGAGGCCCATCATCGAAAATCATCATTTATTTATTTCTCTTTTCTATATGATTGTGTGTCTATGTTTCTATGTATATTGCACATAGTCTCACGGAATTTAAACAACAACAAAAAATATTCGATTCGAATGTATTCCTATTTGTTCGATACGTTTTTTTTTTTTTTAATACGGTGAATGATGAATACATTCAAGATTCTTTTTTTTTTTTTTTTAATTTTATTTTTTACTTTGATAGTGTCAAACCATGTGAAAAAATAATTGATATGAATTATTTTTTGAAATAACCAAATAGTTTGATCAATTTTTGTAAGACAATTTTTTATTAAGTATATGGTTTAATTAAATACGTGTGGGTTAAATTTAAATTTCAAATAATTATATTCTCCATGGTCTATTATTCATTGTGCATACAATGTCTAATTTCATAAAAATCCTAATGTGAAAAATATAATAGACATCCATTCTTTTATTTTTGGAAGATCATTCAATAACAAAAACAATAAACTAAAGGTAAAAAACCTTTTTAAAATAGGCTTGAATGCCCTTAAGTACAGTAACTTAGAAAAAGTTTTAAAGTTAGTTTTTGTATTTCTTGGGTATTTGAATAAAAGCTTGCTTTAAAAACTTTTTTTACTTTAATTTATTTTATACTTTTTAGTTATCGCTGGACTAAAAACCACAAATCTATGTACAGCGTTTCATAATATTCAGTTATAGTATATCTGCCTCAAAATTGAGTTTCAATCTTTCATTTTATTTTTCAAGTTATTCTTAGCGTTCGTTTAATACTCATATTGTTAACTCACATTCTGTCCAACTCGTCATAAAACCAAATTTTCGTTGTTCAAACACCTTAAATTTTGGTTTAGTCAGACCAAGAAGATTCCATTTTGTCAGGTGTATGAAAATATGGTTTTTGCATTTGGTTTTCTATGTTCTTTCTAAAAAAAATCAAAAATAATCATCGGCGAAGTTTAATCATTTAAGAGCAATCAATATTTTTAAGTGCTTCGATAAAGAAACCAGCCTCTTTTCGGAATTTACATAGGATAAATTTTTTACTCTCATAATAAGTCATATACAAATTTGTATATTTAACAATGTCATAATATGCTTATGCTTAATTGTTGCGTAATTCAAAACAATTCTTAACTTTACCGATAGTTAGACACTTCGTCTCCCCCTCCGTTTTTGAGTCAAAATTGTGCATTGCAAATTTCAAACTTTTGAGTAATAATTTTTTTGAGTTAATTGTGCCCGAAAAAAATACTATTACATTAGATACTGTTGTTATTAAACAGATCACTTTTTGGTATCAGTTCCTCTTACTAAGAACTTTTTTTTCTGTAAACTGGTTTCTTGATTTAACTCATTTATCGAATTTTTAAAATATGTCAAGTTAAAAAAACCATCTCATATGTACATCATTTTCTGTAAAAAAAATTATCGCTATTTCAAAAAAGAACCATTAAAAACATTTTATACACCTACGTCGTGTTGTGTAATTTTTTATAACCTTTAAAAATTATGTCTGTATGAATTATGATGCTTTTTCATTTTTTAATCAATTATAAATAATTATAAAAATATTATATTTAATTAATTTTACCATCTACAAAAAAAATATGTATAATATATAAAATAGGTAGTATATAGCTATTACTCATTAATTAGTGAGAATAAGTAAATATACACTCTCATTTTTCCTCTATAGAAAGATTTTAAATAAAATACACTAGATATACTCTTTTTATTTTGTTTTACTACTATTAAAAGGAAGTATTATAATCGTATCAAAATTTCGATATGGAGTATTCACGGGAAATACATTTTTTGAGGTGCCTTGAATTAAAAAAGTGCTTGCTAGAAATTGATCTCTGTGTGTGACAACGATATCGAATGCTTTATTCTAAGTTTACCAAACTTAGTATTATGGATTCATATTACCTCTAGTTATGCCGCGAAGCTATTGTTTAAAATCGGATTACTAGGTGTCTCATTTTATTCATGTGGTTTTTCAATTTTCGTATGATTTTCTTAACAGTGGCTACAATGGTTACAAATTTTAGACCAAATTTAATATATCCTCAAGTACGTGTCAAACATAAAAAAATTAAATAATATTATAAATTAGCGTTTAGCTTTTGAAAAAAAATTTAGTTAAATACACAATAAAATTCATCCTCATACTCAAAGATGAACTTTTTAGCCCTTCATATCACAGCGAATTTTTATGCTACAAAAATTAACTAATAATCAAAATATTTGTGGAATAAAAAACTTCATTTCTTAAATAATTTTTTACGAATCTAATTCAGTTTTAGGCTTATTGTGGAATAAAAAAATTATTCGAAATTCATTAAAAATAATATTAAATCGAATGTTTTTTCTAAGCAAAACATTTTAAAACTTTCAGAATGTGTTATTGGTACTTGGTTTATATGCAGTGTGTAAGCGATACGCATAATTTCAATGTTAAAAAAGAAACGCTAAAATACATTCTTTTACAATGACTTACTTTAACAATGACTGTAACTTTTCTACTATTATTTTTCGTTTTTGTATTATTCAAAGTTTAATTATTTAGGTACTATTGAAATACCCATAGACGATTTGGCACCTTTAACGAGATATAACTCGGTTCATATTATATCTATATCAATAATAATCAAACACAAAATTCTTGTTTTTCTATAATTAACTTTTTTTGCTAAAAATTTTTTTCGTTAAACAGTGTGATTTCCGAGTTTTTTTATGAAAAATTGATCAATTACATGCATTTTTAAACGAAAAACGGACATTTTGAATCATGATAACTGAAAAAGTATTAACTTTTCGAAAATACACTTTTTGCTTTAATCGATTTATATGGTTAGTTTATATGTTTAAATTTCCATCATTCAGAAGGGATGGCCACTTGCCCCTCGATTCACTCATTTTTTTACCTATAAAGGGTTGAATCATTTTTTATTACCTATACTAAAAAGTAAATACATCAAAATCGGAGTAGTTTAGACCTGTTTAAGAATAATTTTTTGATTTTCTTAGAGTTACCTTAATAACTACGTAATAAACAAATTTACTTTTAAAAAAATTTTCTCGCCTTCCCATCGATTTTAAAGCAGATCTTTTAAATCTTAAATTTTAAAGCAAGAGGCCATGGGAAAATGGGAATTGCTGTACGCACACTAGGACTCATTGGCTAATTTGGGGCTTCAAGTGCCAGTAAAAAAAAAAAAAAAAACAATTTTTTTTAATACACCAACAATAAAAATATTACTTATTTATTTGTACAGTAAATGTATCTCCCACTTGCCTGCCTCAAAAATATTTTAATAATACTTAAGAATGGAAGATGATAATAAAAAAGTCGATGCCGAATATCGATGTTTATTAAAAATAAAGCACTGGTAACAATAAAACACAAAATAGAATAACATTTTGAAATCCAAAAAAATACACTATGTACATACAATTGCGTCTTTACTTCAAGAACATGGATCGGAAGTTATTTTTTTTAAATCTTTAAAAATAAGCAATATATGGACAGTGAAAAGTAGTTAGTATCT
Organism: Chrysopa pallens; assembly: GCA_020423425.1. Lineage (NCBI taxonomy): Eukaryota > Metazoa > Arthropoda > Insecta > Neuroptera > Chrysopidae > Chrysopa > Chrysopa pallens. The sequence continues at coordinate 66,382,554 of CM035592.1, forward strand.
CGACACAAAATGCATGTTAAACATCGATTACAAAAAAGAGATTGAACAGAAAATAATATTTGGTAGGTTATAGCTTCTTTGTTTTTGAATAAATTTTTATTTAATTTTCAAGTTTTTTTATTGTATTGAGTCCAGTTTAACATGTTAATGTGAAATATAGCAAATTTAGAATCAGCCTGGTACCCTATATCATTTTGTAAAAAAATAATTATCTTTTATTATGAGAAATGTAGTGTTTACTATCTATATAGGCAGTTTTACATACAAAAAGTAATAGAAATCTTTTTTCGTAAGCACATTATTCTTTACACTTGATTGTTAATTATCATGTGATAGTAGCAGAAGTGTTGTTTTGTACAAATATCATGATATGTATGCATCATAAAGAAAAACATACGTTTATAGATAAGATATATCTATTATATATATAATGTTCATTATTATATATTCTTCTTTATATAATATATACACTTTACAAACAAAGCTTAATTAATGCCACAAGGCATACACAAACACTTTAAATATCGTTAGTTCATGGTTTTATTATTTACACAAACTCTCTTGTTCTTGACTGTAAAACAATAACTTTGGAATTATTATGTTCTATGAATGGCAGCATACATACATTCATATATTATTCAGTTTTATCACTTTAGTGGATATAAATGCCTTAAAGCGATTATATAGAATCATATGTAAAAAAAATATGGTGTGAAACAACCAATACAATGCTTTTATTTATATTATTATCAAACGTTAATAGAAGTAAAACTCATGGAGCAATTTTGGTAATATTTGTCCAGTTTTTATAAGTATTTGTAAATAATAGATAGAAAGATATTCAATAATGTAAGCAAAATATATTTGGAAATAAATTTTTAAATGGAACAATACAGCTTCTCACATTCTCACAAAAAATCAATAAAAGTGGGTTTAAAATCAGTTTGCAAAAAAAATCATTGCATGTGAACTAAAAATGAGGTTTATACTGGCCAAAAAATTTTGTTTTTAATAAAATATATGTTGTTAGAAACTGTAAAAACTCCACAAAGCAGCTGTGTATTTACACGCACATACAATTTACTGAAATCAATTGGTAAATGCAAATTTATACAAAATAACTAAAATTATACTAACTAACCTTTCAAGTAATTGGTGCAGTTCAAAAGCTGGTGATAATTTTGAGTTGGTACTTGAAACAGCCTGGAAATTTGTACCTATATGTTTTTAAGTATAAAATCGAAATACAACAGCAACATAGTAAATTTGTCTCTCGCACAGTTATATCAAGCTTTAATCACTTACCGGATAGATGTTAAGTGTTTCAAATGTCGCCAGTCTTTATGATTAGGTAAATGTTTTTCATTGAGTTTTAATCTGTACAAATTTCAACTTGACACAAATGCTGGTTTTCAATTTTAAGATCCGATAAATTGATTTTATTTTATTGAATTATATCCTCGACGTTCCAATACTCTTTACCCAGGTCCCCGATTTTGTGTTAAGACACTGCTAAAGACGATTTACACAAATTTACATGTTACCTCAGATTCTTATACCATATTATCTAACAGATCTCCCAAACAAAACTCCAAATCCAAAATTTGATATAACTCAAACTTTATGCTTTAGTTCACACACAGCGTAAGAAATAGGTGGTTGTGGAGAAAACTTCCAAATTTTCACTATTTTCACCACAGTTATAGGTCTATAATCGAAAAATTTGACCAACTTCCTAGTGTTTTATTATGAAACAATATAAAACAATAATAAAATATGGTACCGTTGTAACGCTTAATTTGTTTTATTATTTCCTTGCGTTTCCACCATATTTTGATAAATATACCTTTTATTCAATAATTTATATATGTCAATAATTATTACATAAAAGTGTAATGAAATGTAGTTATTTGTTAATTTTAAAACTCAAATGTCATGTTTTATTTGTTGCAGATCGCCAAGAATACGAAGAAAATTCAGATTCATCAGCAGAAATCGATGTGAACGATTCACAAGAATCATACCCATTAACTTCTTCAAATCATATATATAATTCGAGTTACGATCGTTTATCACCACATTCCACAACATCACATGACAACAATAATCATCATAGTATACACCATCATACTCACAATCATATATCTTCCTCAAATGATAATTTGGTCGATCATCATCACCATCTGAAGGATTCAACTCCACCATCATCAAATAACTCCAGTAATAATCATATTGGTGTAAAAGGTCGTAAACCACGACGTCGGAGAACAGCTTTTACACATGCACAACTTGCATTTTTGGAACGAAAATTTCGCTGTCAAAAATACTTATCAGTTGCTGATCGCAGTGATGTAGCAGATGCATTAAATTTATCGGAAACACAAGTGAAAACATGGTATCAGAACCGTAGGTGAGTAAATACATGAGTAATGTCTAATCCATTCAAAAACCGAAAAATCTGATATCATTATAAAAAAGTCTCTTCTAATCAAAATACGAAGAACTTGTAATAAGCTATTTCGTAGCTTTGGCACTATTTATCAAGATCGAATTTACGTTAGGGCACTTGGGTCATATGCTCGAGACCCAAGTAAATAGGGGACCCTAAAACAACCAAACAATAAAGAATACATAGTCAAAATAAAAATGCCATGTAAAAGAGAGAAACTGTAAAGTACTTGCTCAAAAAATTTTCTTTTGTTTTGAATTTACTATCCAAAAATGAGCCATAACGTAAAGGATCAAATCTTTACTTAAGGGCACTCGAGACACACGCTCGTGGGCCAAGTAATCAGGGGATCCTAAAACAACTAAACTATAAAGAGTATGCAATTTAAAAGAAAGGAACTGTAGATTGTATAAAAATGCAATGTAAAAGAAAGGAACTGTAGAGCACTTACTCAAACATTTTAATTAAGTTATTAAGCTATTACCCAAAAATTAACCTTATGGTATGCCTTGTTCGGGCTAAATATTTTCGCGCTACTGTTTAAACATTTGTATGTTATTTCTATTAAAATTGAGAATTTCCCAGAAGCGTCTTTAGCATAAGCCCAATATTCCTTACGACACACTTCTTACATCTTTAATATGTCATTAACTGCGAATAGAGCGAATTCCAATCAGATCGAAGCTAGTATAATTTATCGAAATATTAGTGCCAATTGTTTAGATATTAATTACTGATATTCTTGTTAATTAAGTAACATAAACAAATTTTTCCATTCAAGTCAATTCAATTATAAATTTAACCTTATCACATATTATAAACATAAATTCTTTCATTAGTTAATCAGTGTTTGTTTTTCTTAATTCTAGAACGAAATGGAAACGACAAAATCAACTTCGATTGGAACAACTACGCCATCAAGCAACAATGGAAAAAGAACTTTTATCAGTAAATGGTCTAACAAACAACACATCAGCACTTGGATCACAAGATAATGGTACATCATGTTGCCCGACTAGTACTTTATCAGTACCATATCCACCACCGTCTCCTTGCAGTTTTCTTACAACAGCTGCAGCTATTTTTAGAAATGTTACTTATGTTCATGGTTGTCAACTTTAGGCCAATAAAACAAACTATTACGAAATGTACTTGAATTAAAGAGATGTTAACGAATTTAATTGTAAATATGTAAATGTAAAATAAAATTAAGTTATTACTAACTTTGTTTTGTTATTTATAACTTACTCTTTATTACCTTAGATATGACAGACAGTCTTATTATATTTCTACACAATATATGATAATAATATTTCAAACTTTTAGTCTATCTTCCAAAACCACATACTACACTAAATAATAGCTTTTTAAAAAAATAAAACGAACCACTAATATTATATTTTATCACTTTTGTGGAAGTTATAATTCACATTTTTGTTTTGCATAAAATCTTTATTTTTAAGATTTATCAATCAGCTGTTATTTGCATAGATTTCTACGTGTTAGTCATCATTAGAACAATGATGACTAAAACAATTTTGGCAGTGATAGGGACTACCAATAGAAGTTAAAACATAGAACTTTTAGTATTAACGTTTGAAATTGCATAATGTTTAAATTAAAATTTCAACATCAATCTATCTATTGTTGCTCCGAGCTGAAATTATATGCATTTTTATCTGGATTTTTATTATTCAAACATATTACGAGATGTAAAATATACATCCAATTTAATTGAAATAACAATTAATAAACAATCATACGACACGTTGTATAGGCTGTACCTAGATATATTGCTATAAACATCTCTGTGACACGAACATACATGCGTTAGCTTTTAGCATATCGGTGATGCAAACCCAGAGGATTTTCTCCCACCAAAAAGTGCCCAACACTGCTAAAGAAGTTTTCTTTTCAAAAGTCGAATTTTCTTCTGATGATTACCTAAATAAACTTTGATTAACTAACCACTAATCACTAATAATATATAGTTAGATTAATGTTTTTGGAGTTATGCTTAGAAATTATAATAAATGAATTATCATTGCTTACGAAAAATCGATTTGCGATATGAAATTGCAATTATGATTAAATATGAAATTTTTTTTTTTTAATTATATGCACCGAAATTATAAAATGTACCTAAGACTACTTAGAATATTCATTATCATACAATACATATTAATTATTTGAAATGGATTTAACAGTCTCTCAACAATCTTTAATATTACTGAAACAATTTTGATGAAACTAGAAATTATTATTACAATCTAATATCTAATTTTGGACAAATATACGTAGAAAAACACACACACTTGGTCAAAAAGCCATACATATAACTACGCATATTGTACAATTCAATTTTACCTATGTGCATACAGGTCGAATTGATAGCCTCTTTCAATACCAGACATGTACTGAATATAAGGACAAATTAAATTAAGTTTAACGTCAATACCTCTATAGAATATTAAATATATTCTCAAGTACTAATTAAAAAATTAGTTTAATTTTATGACAAAGCATTGGGTTCCATAGAGATAGAAGAAAGATTTTAGGAAAAAATGTTTGTTTATGAAAAACAAACAACTTTTATTGAAAATTTTTTGATAAACTATTTAGATTTGGTATTTTCATCTGAAATAAGGTTTATTTACATAATTATAATTTTACAATTTTGTAAAAGCATCATTAAAAAGATTTAAGAAATTAAATTTTAATGCAAGCCATTGTTTTGTATTAGGTTTATTTCTTTAGAAGGAAAAGTAAAGAGTGCACGTTTTTTATGTTACCTTTCAAGAAAAATCAAATAAACTTTCAAATAAAACACCATAAAAAATTAACATAATTTTTTCCTTAAAAAATAAGCAGAAAAATACAAGAGGTCCGAAAAATTGTTTTTTATTAACCACACTTAAAACAGTATTTTTCTGTCAATTTTATCGCTAAATTAATTTTTTTTTTTGAATTTAAGACCCTGTGTCTAATGATTATGTGCAGTATTATCTCAAATAACTGCATCCATGCTTTAAAAATTAAAAATAATTGATTATACATCTTCAATGACTTATGTGAATAAATAAATATATACACGCGCATTTATATGGGATAAATCTAAGTGTTTTATTGAAAAAGGGTCGATCATTATATGTTTTATTCAGTGTGCATATAGTCACTCACTTATTTAGTACTTCTTACAACAAGTGGTCCTGCCCAGTTGGGGGTAATTTTAATTTACCCTACTTACATCACCGATAGATAATAATATTTCTTTGAATATAATAATGCTTTTTTATTGAAGCTAATTTGCAAGTATATTTATTATTTTTTTTATGGAAATAAATATAATTATTTTATTATATCTATCTTCAACAGCCTATTATAGAAGAATGCATCGATCAATGCTAACATTCGAAATATGATTTATTAAAAATATATAAACTAGTAGATGTATGGGCAGTAGACCACACTTATCTTCTCACCTCTTTTGATTGAACGAAAGTAGGAAGTTGAGATTCAAAAAAACGATAAAATTTTCATATACGACCCTCAAGATCAACATGGCGAACTTCCAATGATGATTATAAAAAATCAATAATTTGTTTATTATTACAAATATGGGAATTTTTAATTTTTTCATCCTTACCGAGAAAAAGCTGGACCAATTTTCTTGAAAACTCATTCAGTTTTTATTGATGCATCGAACGAAAGTGGTTTCAACAAATTATATTCACCTCAAAACATATGTCAAAATTCGGGACTCACAAAATCAGACCCATTAGAAGATCTCCCACCTATAATTTTCCTATTTCTCCTTCTTCATTTCATATCGGTTGCAAAAAAACCCGACCATCCTACTCGTAGCCCTTATCAGGAATATGATTAACATGTACCCACATATCGGATCTAAATCGAGAGATGCCTTTGAAAGTTCCAGAGGAACAAATATACATTGATAAAAACCGACTAACGAAATGCAAAATTGTCGTTCTAACATAGACCTCACTACATTCGGCCATTGACGTGTTATAATTTCATAATAATATTTAAATAAAAGAAGTATCACTTATAAAAAAAATTCTGACGTGCAAAGATATCAGCTTCAAACATAATTGGCTATATAGTACCGTTTGAGTACCGTCAATGTAAATGATTCATATAGCTAACAAAAATTTGTTGGATATTATATACAATAATAATTTACATTACACTTACTTTTATCTCAATTTTTACACTTCTTAATTAACTCTCAAGTTTCTTCTGATGGAACGGATTCATTTTATCCCAAAATTGACGCAGTCCAACGTTTCAATATCTCTCAAGTTTAAATCTATAGTATTCAAGCATATGCCTGTGCATGCATGTATTTATGCGTTAACATTTAGAATTTTTCGTCTCGATTATATCAAGAACGAGAAATTATATAAACGTAAGCGGCAATACCATTAAAATATAATATGATAACTAAAACTGATTGAATCTTTAGAAAATCTTACGTATTATAACTTAATTTTACGAATCACTTTTTTATGCCAGGTAAGAAATATCTGAAATCAATAGACGAATTTTTAATATTATACCACTAAAATTTATTTCCTTGGACACAAAAACAATTTCTATCATCGTCATTTTCTCGAAACAAAAATTTTCATAAATAGAACAAATTACTATTTTATTTAAAAATCACCGCAAAATAAAATTTTAGTGTGCCTAATTGTAAATTTAGTAAATACTTCTAATTGGATCAAAAAGAAATCTTAGTTTCTTCTTTCCAACATTTATACCATAGTGCAAAATTAAGTTTTTGGCTTTCTTTCCCTTCTATCAAAATCGTAAGATATTTTATGAGAAGCTTGCTACTACCCACCCATTTCGCAGAGTAATATAAACTGTCTTCAAAAACTTTAATTTTAATTAAGAACAGCACTGCGAAATACATAAACGTTACTATCTTCCTACGGTACTCTATGACAGGCCTCGTTTATTTTCACGAATATTTTAGCGTAGGATCTTACGTAAAAGACACGCTTATAATGGTATTGTTTCGTTCGTATCCGATCTAATATAAAGATCTATTGATTAAAAATCCCATACTATGTACAAAAAATATAACAAAAAATATACAAAAACTATAAAATCTAAATAAAAATCACAAAAAATCAAAAATAGTATTTGGAATAAAATTTATAGTAATTTAAAAAAATTTCCTCTAAACAGTTTTTATAACACTCTTTAGTATTTTAATTAAACAAGAAAAAAAGTTCCGTTTTCATATCATCATTAGATATTAAGGACATATCACACTGAGTTATTTAAATGCACATGTTAATAAACTAACATATGCAGTATGTACGTTAGTACGTGTGTGTAACGTGACTAAAACGGCATTATTTTAGACGCGTTTTCTTAAAAGCACCAGATCTGTTATATGTTAAAAGCTATGATGAATCTATTAATTTAATTGTTACCTCGTTATGTCATGAATATAAACCGTGTTGTTGAATATATCAAATATTTTTCACTTTACGTGGTGTATACATTTTTTTTTTTTTTTGTCATAATTTACGAGTATTTTCATAAAAGGTACTTAAAAGTTTGGATATGTATAGTTGATTCATAAATTTTATACTTTCAATAAATAAAATATAAAATCCGTCAAAGCTCAGCATTTTTCTGTATAATTACGTTAAGAGCAATGAGAAAAAATTATTAATTACCTAACTAATCAAACCTAATCATATTTATTAAATTAATTAGCTATGTTCTAATTCATTACACAGATTGTAATTAGCTCAAGGACCTCCTGTGATAAAATTTATATCACAATGATCAGAAGATATACATAAGGCATTTGTTTTTTCAGAAAATTCCATTTGTTTCGTGCACACTTCAAATACCTCATCAATATGGAATTCCATTAACATATTAATTGTCTAAGCACGACAGAACGTGAAGAACGCGGCAGAAAATTGATCTTAAATAGTTTTCCAAGAAACTTAAATATTATAAATGTTCAAACCATTTCGCAGAGTAATATAAACTGTCTTCAAAAACTTTAATTTTAATTACGAACAGCACTCCGAAATACATAAACCTTACTATCTTCCTACGGTACTCTATGACAGGCCTCGTTTATTTTCACGAATATTTTAGCGTAGGATCTTACGTAAAATACACGCTTATAATGGTATTGTTTCGTTCGTATCCGATCTAATATAAAGATCTATTGATTAAAAATCCCATACTATGTACAAAAAATATAACAAAAAATATACAAAAACTATAAAATCTAAATAAAAATCACAAAAAATCAAAAATAGTATTTGGAATAAAATTTATAGTAATTTAAAAAAATTTCCTCTAAACAGTTTTTATAACACTCTTTAGTATTTTAATTAAACAAGAAAAAAAGTTCCGTTTTCATATCATCATTAGATATTAAGGACATATCACACTGAGTTATTTAAATGCACATGTTAATAAACTAACATATGCAGTATGTACGTTAGTACGTGTGTGTAACGTGACTAAAACGGCATTATTTTAGACGCGTTTTCTTAAAAGCACCAGATCTGTTATATGTTAAAAGCTATGATGAATCTATTAATTTAATTGTTACCTCGTTATGTCATGAATATAAACCGTGTTGTTGAATATATCAAATATTTTTCACTTTACGTGGTGTATACATTTTTTTTTTTTGTCATAATTTACGAGTATTTTCATAAAAGGTACTTAAAAGTTTGGATATGTATAGTTGATTTATAAAATTTCATACTTTCAATAAATAAAATATAAAATCCGTCAAAGCTCAGCATTTTTCTGTATAATTACGATAAGAGCAATGAGAAAAAATTATTAATTACCTAACTAATCAAACCTAATCATATTTATTAAATTAATTAGCTATGTTCTAATTCATTACACAGATTGTAATTAGCTCAAGGACCTCCTGTGATAAAATTTATATCACAATGATCAGAAGATATACATAAGGCATTGGTTTTTTCAGAAAATTCCATTTGTTTCGTGCACACTTCAAATACCTCATCAATATGGAGTTCCATTAACATATTAATTGTCTAAGCACGACAGAACGTGAAGAACGCGGCAGAAAATTGGTCTTAAATTGTTTTCCAAGAAACTTAAATATTATAAATGTTCAAAGATCTTTGCTTAAGCCTTATTTTTAACATAAGACAAAATTTGATTTATTTCAAGCTTTGACGTCATGAAATGGGTCACATTTGCATGAACAAAAGGTTTTTAATAAAAATTCCAATAAAATTGATTTTGACGAAAAACTTTTAACCTTTTTAGAAAAAATTTTTAAGTTAATTGTTAACAAATGTTTTCATATTCTTTGCAAATAAGGTGGATATATCTTAACATAAAATGGATAATTGTTTAATTGCTATCGAAAGTTTAATTTAATTTTTTTACAAGGTTGCCCTAGTGCCTGTTTATAATCAAAGTTAAATTTTGAATCTTTAATTTCCATATGCCAATCGTACGGCAATACAATTTGTAATGTAAGAGAATACAAAAATAATATGGTCTGACCCTTTTTCCACTTTCACAGTATTTCGATAAATACACCTTTTTACGCCTCGTAATATCTCTTTTACCGTCTAATACCATTAAAACTTGTATTTAGAACAATATATTCTTTATTATTACAAGATATACTTAAAAACATGTATAAAATTTAAAATAAAGTAAAGGTACGTATATTTTGCATTTAAAATTTTATTTTCTGAAGAGTGTGTGTATATAAATCTGAACTCTATATATAGAATTTTCTCTTAATTTCCGACTATTAAATAATCTGAAATTGTGGAAACTAATTAATAATCGATGACAAATTATATCATACTAATTTAATAACAAAATTTTAATTTGAAATAAAAATTAGAATGGACAGACAAAAATTTGGTTAGCTTGAGGGGTGTAGCCTTAAACTTAACGTTTAATTTCACAAATCAAGAAATTACGCTTCATTCGCATGTGGATAACAAAACAAAATTAATTGGAATGTAAAATTCAATGCTATATTGTGAGGAGTTCGGATATCTATATTAATTTAATTTCCGTTTTATCAAGTTATCCTATTCATTTTGGGATACGAAATTCAATTATTTTTGTAAGACTTAAAAATGTTGTTAAAGAAATATTTTGTTTATACATATAAGGTTGAACAAGCATAAAACTCGTCAGCAGTGGCAAAGTATTGAATTTTTTTAAATATTTTGAATAAAATTTTGTTTTATTGAACA
>CM035592.1:66393378-66463703 GCA_020423425.1 Chrysopa pallens
AAGTTTTTAGAACAAAACAATGAGGTGGAATTTTTTTTAACTTATTTTTCAAACATTTTTTCATACTCTAGGTTTTTTCAAATCTGTTGAGCGTTTTTTGTAATAAGTATAATACAAAATTGTTTTAAGCTTGATTATCTCGCGATCTAAACATTCAAAAATTCTGTAACTTCGGGATTGCATAGATAACGCTATTCTGATTCTGAAACTACCTAAAATATAAGGAACTTCGTATAAAATATGCCTACACTTGTTTTTAAGTAGACAAACATTTGCACACCTACATTTATGAATAAAGAATTTATACAACCAAATGTATAACACACAATTGATATAGAAATTAATAATAAAACACTCATAAAAACAATTATTTATTATTGAAAAATATGTGTCATTATACCAGAGTTACAAATTCACTTTACTATCGTATTGTTTTTATTTGAATTGAGTTTATATTGTTATTATTTAGCTAACAATATATAATTCTGTAAATAGGACGGTTACTTAAGCAGCGTACACACGTGCAACATTCGTTCGTAACAAGCAGAGTACCTTCAATTTAAGTATTTGTTTATGTTTATAAATTTCAATAAATCGTATTGTATTTTGTTCATTCCACTCCATATCTAAATATTTAAATACAATTAAAATAAAAATGAATAATGTTTATGTCTTGTTTTTGCAAATGTAACATTTTTGAGTCCGCACAATTCGTAATCCCACATAGAAACAATTTTTTATGCGATTCAAATTTACCGACAATTTACCAAACGCGACGTAACATCGTCGCATATCAAACTTATGAGAAACATAATAACAAATAAACTGCAATTGTAGCCGTTGATAGGGGGTATATGGACAAATCAACCATTAGACTTTGGATAAAATCGGTTATTTGGACAAAACATCAAAAAATATTTATTTTTAAATAAGAAACAACTTTTTTTGAAAGATTTTTTCATTGAATCTTCGATTCGCCACTTAAAATATATTTATTATGTACACATTGAAATTAATGAATATATTGAATTAGATATTACGTACCTCCGGGAGACAGAGATGCCTTTTTTATAAGAAAGTTCTAGGCCTGTGTTGCCACACTTTTTAGAATTTGTTTGCATTCATTCGTCGTGCAAATTAAAAAAATAAATCATATATTAAATTTACTGTATTGTGAGATAGGTTAGTACTTATTTAATTATTTTAAGAACAAAAAAATGAGGTGGAATTTTTTTTAACTTATTTTTCAAACATTTGTTCATACTCTAGGTTTTTTCAAATCTGTTGAGCGTTTTTTGTAATAAGTATAATACAAAATTGTTTTAAGCTTGATTATCTCGCGATCTAAACATTCAAAAATTCTGTAACTTCGGGATTGCATAGATAACGCTATTCTGATTCTGAAACTACCTTAAATATAAGGAACTTCGTATAAAATATGCCTACACTTGTTTTTAAGTAGACAAACATTTGCACACCTACATTTATGAATAAAGAATTTATACAACCAAATGTATAACACACAATTGATATAGAAATTAATAATAAAACACTCATAAAAACAATTATTTATTATTGAAAAATATGTGTCATTATACCAGAGTTACAAATTCACTTTACTATCGTATTGTTTTTATTTGAATTGAGTTTATATTGTTATTATTTAGCTAACAATATATAATTCTGTAAATAGGACGGTTACTTAAGCAGCGTACACACGTGCAACATTGGTTCGTAACGTAACACCGTATCGTAAATCAGTACTTTTTGCCGTTGCATCTGTTTACCAAGCAGAGTACCTTCAATTTAAGTATTTGTATATGTTTATAAATTTCAATAAATCGTATTGTATTTTGTTCGTTCCACTCCATATCTAAATATTTAAATACAATTAAAATAAAAATGAATAATGTTTATGTCTTGTTTTTGCAAATGTAACATTTTTGAGTCCGCACAATTCGTAATACCACCTAGAAACAATTTTTGATGCGATTCAAATTTACCGACAAATTACCAAACGCGACGTAACATCGTCGCATATCAAACTTATGAGAAACATAATAACAAATAAACTGCAATTGTAGCCGTTGATAGGGGGTATATGGACAAATCAACCATTAGACTTTGGACAAAATCGGTTATTTGGACAAAACATCAAAAAATATTTATTTTTAAATAAGAAACAACTTTTTTTGAAAGATTTTTTCATTGAATCTTCGATTCGCCACTTAAAATATATTTATTATGTACACATTGAAATTAATGAATATATTGAATTAGATATTACGTACCTCCGGGAGACAGAGATGCCTTTTTTATAAGAAAGTTCTAGGCCTGTGTTGCCACACTTTTTAGAATTTGTTTGCATTCATTCGTCGTGCAAATTAAAAAAATAAATCATATATTAAATTTACTGTATTGTGAGATAGGTTAGTACTTATTTAATTATTTTAAAGGAACTTTTTGAGAAAAAAATATCAATAAAATTTTGAAATTTTCGATATATTTTTCATAATAAAAATGTTGTTTGATAGTTGTCCGATAATTGCGATTAAAGAATATATGATTATCTCAATTCAGTTAATATACTAACAGCTAAGAAAATGATTTTAATAGGTAATTGCAAAGTCACGTTGAAAAAATTTCTACTTTAAAAATGATAACTACTACATTTATATTGAATTGTACAAATATTATTATCATATTTTAAGTGTTCTTCTAACGAGAAATGCAAAGATTGTTTCTTTTACACAAGAAGCTGTGCTAATATTTATTTGTAAATGCATATATGTAAGTATTCATTCGTATGCAGTTTGTATATGTAAATATAATTCAATTAATAATACTGACATTGCACAAAAAGAAGTGAAATTTATATATGCATTCATTATTATTATAAAATAAAATTTATTTACCAATCAATGAGTGGGATATTTAACTCCTACTAATAATAACTTAAAACTAAATATGTAACACAATAATTTGATTATTTTTTTATTAAAGAAAAATTAATTATATGGTGAATATGCAACATTTTTGTATGGCTTGTATGATTATAATAATGGAACTGTCTCCGTGACCGTCGTCGGTAGCGAATATTTTCAAGTAATAATGTCAACGCCGACAAAATTAATAATCAAATATAATTGTTGGCGCATATAATTTTTTTAGTAACCAGCAGCTTTGGCCATTATCCTTAAGTAATATGCGTCAGTAAAATACTAATAAAACAACTATTCTTCAACATAAAATTTAAATTTGGACAAAAATTTTACATTTTGAATATTTAGCCGAAAAAATTGTGATTTAAAAGAAAAATATTGCCAATTTATATTTGATGACTGCTTTAATTTTGTATAAGATCCTTAATAATAATATAATGAATGTTTTTAAAAAAAATAAATACACTAGAAGAATTTTATTTTGATTCAATCGTACCTCAAAGCGGAGTTCTATTTTCAAATAATCTTCAAAGATAACTTAAGAAACTCCAGATATATATATATTTTTTTTCTGAAGAAAATGAATTTGTATTTTTCGGAATATTGATAATTATGAAGAGTCCCTTTACATAAACCTTCTTTTTAATTAAATATCATAGCGAATAAAATATTTTAAAGGTTTATAAGAAGAACGGCCACAAAAAAATAATTTTCGTGATTGAGTAGTAGTTATTTAAAAAAACAACTGTACCTTTAAACTTTATTTTAACATAAGTAACTATGCCTCATTCCTAAAATTATTTTTTGATTGGAATATTAAATATAAAATATACGAAATTATTTGAAGATAATATAGAAATACATTTTCTTCAACAAAAAATTCTCAAAAACTAATTACCTACTTAGAAAAGTTCTTCGTACGACATGATATCTTAAGTACAACTAATTCAAATAAGACGGTCTTATCTGAGAAATTCTTATGTCCATTCTGAAGCAACGACCAGAAAATATATCAATCAATATATTAAATATTTTAAACTCTAACTGCATATTGTTGAATATTATATTATTTTTTGTTTTATGTCATTTTGATATTAATTTAATCTATAGAATATGGAAGGGACTTCTTTCTTACTTGTTGGATTCGCCAAACTAGTTGCTACAGTCGCTAAAATTTGGAATACGTGTATGTATCAAGGAAGGTATGTGTTTTTCGCCTGTAAATATTTTTTGGTAAATTTCTTTATTACCTCGTATCTTTCAAACGGCTGAATAATCGAAGAAATTGTATTTTGTAATTAAATTAAATCAGAGAAAAATTTTGATGCATTGTGCCAAAAGATTGTAAAACAAATACAATGATATAAAATCGATCGCAGATAGCCTTTTAGACAAAAAACACCAATATTATATTTATGACTACGAATACGCTATATCAGAATAAATTTCGATTTTTTGCCCCGATTCCATAAATCAAATTATTTTGTATTATAAATATACGTATTTCGACTACAAAGTAGTCATCATCAGTATGAATTATCTAGTTGTAAAGATTCTCTGAGGAGATGTTACTCGTTGATAATTTGGTAACGGTTTGCACGCTATACCTATTAGGTTTAAACATAGATGATATTAAACCAAAAAATTATAATATATGAGTTAATAGAAGAATGAACATTTGCACCTCAATAGAACGGTTATTAGGTAGATTAAAGCTATTAAATAGTGATTTTTTTGTGTCTAAATTCAAGATGAGTACTGAGAAGTTTTATATAAACGATTTTAAATCTTAATTATTTCATTGGAAATCAATTGAAAACAAAAATATTATAATATTTCGGTAAATTGCAGGTATCATTTTCTTATGTTGCAGCTAGCTCATTGTAAAAGTATTGTTCTTTCACATAAATGAGACATTCGAACATTATTTTAATTATTTTAACGTATATTTTTGTAACTATGCATAACATTAAGAAATTAAAACAAATCTTAAAAAGCAAAAATTTGTAGAACGTTGTTCGTTATGAAACATGTTTTGAATATAATGCGTTGTATATCAGTATTACGCGGAAACACATTCCAATGTATTAACAATTGTAATTCGTATGGTTGATTTAATTATGTTAGACGATTAGAGTTATCATCATGAGCTAGAAGTAGGTAAAATTCTGACATAATCATTTTTGGTTTTCCAATTTAAATCACTCTGGAAGGTAAACTTCGAAGTAAAAATATAAATTTCCTTCCCATCTAAATTCCAGCCTTAACAGTTAGGGGAGGAGAGGAAAACAAATGTTTAGTGATTGAATATAATCAATATGTCATATATATGTGTAGTTTGATTTGGATATTTTTTTTTTTTTTTTTTTTGATAGGGTATTCTTCGATGTTGATTTCATTTAAATTTATAAACAAATTCCAGATCTTTGGGAAAGGGAGTACATAAGGAGCATTTGGTGATTGTGAGACCAAGAGACCAGTGGTTGCATATAACACTCAAAAATAAAAAACAAAAGTTGTTGTTTTGTACCTTTCGAAATCGGCATTAATAATCTCCCACATGTATTGATTTCTTTGCGCTAACTGCAAAAGATAATTGGTCACAAAGAAATGATTTAAATTTTAGTTAAGAAGTTTAAAAAGTTTTAACTGATTTTTTTGAATTCGATTATTTTCCAAAAAACATATATTTAGGTACTTTTATTAATACTCACTTCACTACCAAAAACTAAGAATTAATAAAATAAAATTGGCTTTCTTAAAATGTAAGATCAAACAATCATTTTTACAATCACTATTCAATCAGGAACGTGGAGCACTACAGATAATGAATACAATCCAGAATGCGTATGCCTTTTTTAAAATAAATTTAAATAATAAATCTTAATAATTTTTCTGTTTATATATTATCTACAATTTCTTTTTTTTTTTCATATTAGAGCTATATTGTCCAATTTACAAACGAGATGTTTAATGTTTATATTAAAAACAGTGATGCTGTGACAATGAGATGGTAATTTGTCTGTTACTCGGGGGTAAATGTTTGTACTTCATCTAGTAGTCATCATAATATAAATTCAACATTTATTTATATTGCAAGTATTAATATTACAATTCTGTCACGTCATGCCATATTAAATTTTTTGAATAATGGAAAAATGGAAAATGAATAGTTTCATTTCAATATAAAACTAATTAAATTAATTAGGTTTTAGTACAGCATCAAAACATGATCAATTTGAATATATTTTCTATGGAATTAAATTCGAAGTTGGTCTCATTTAAATTTAAAACAAATTTAAAAATAAATTTTGGGTTATTAAATATCATCCAAATACAAATATTTTATTGGTTATATACACTAATCAAAAGTCACTGCAGTCACTTTCATTATTTCAGTATCGATCATTAATGTTTTGGATTGCTTGATCCTAACTGCTACTGCGATTTCAATTCAATAATATTTTAACTGATTGAAAATCTTTTAATAACTTTATAATGCCTGATTAAAAATAATTGTATTGGAAAGAATTGCAATGCTAGCGAGTTTCTATACAAAACCAAGAGTTACGTTAATAATATCAATTTTTAAGCTATTGCAGAAATTCCGTAACGAAAAAAAATGATATGTTACAAATAATCATTTCTATTCAAAATAAAACTTCTTCATCTTTATCTATTCAAAATAAAACTTCTTAATCTCTTCTCAGTAGCAGTATGACGAACTGTCAACTATATAAAGTGTGCATATCGCATTGTTCAAGTATTACCGGAATCATTGCATTCTTCTATCGCGGGCCTTGAGCGCGGGGACCGAATCCAGAAATTCCGTAACGAAAAAATCTCACGCTTCCCACTCCGACGCACAAGGATGTGTGGCTTGACGAATCGAGACGAGCTGCTCCGAAATCGGACGAATACATAAGCAGCTGTTTATGAGAAAGTATATAAGTGTATAGGTGTAAGAAAAAGCAATACTGCATGAATAAAATAAATAAATAAAAAATTATAATTGCATAAGTTGATACAAAATGCTATGCAATAGCTTTACCGCGGCAGTCCCCGAGTGCCACACGTCTTTTTGGATACTAGTCAAGCTAGCCGAGCAAAGTATTCAATATTGAATTTAAATATGCTCAAAATTAGGTGCTATTGAGTAGGTGCAGCAAAATTCAATTAGGTGCTCAAAATTTTAATTAAGAAAATTGAATTTTGATGCACTGCTACCGTGATATCAATTAAAACTATAATTATTTATTGTAAGTGTTAAAATTAGGTGCAATTGAGTACCTAAAATACATCAATTTAATCAAAATTATCAACAAAAATCCTTGAAACTGCTTGCTTGAAACTTTTAGTTCAATGATTGATTTTGGACGTATTATTTTGGTAACTTTGATTAAATGGATATATTAAAGCACATCATAAAGCACCTAATTCTGGTACAATTAAAAGGTGTGTGTTGAACTTTCGTAATTGTACATTTCATTAGTAAACAAGTTGTCTAAGTACAAATCGCAAGAGCCGTATAACGCCTTCCCAGTGAAGAGAATAAAACAACAAATATTTACCGATTTTGTTATTAAGTTACGTCATTACGCACCAAATGATAGCGTTTCCATGCCGATATCATAATTTTTTTATTGATATAATGAACTAACGCACATAGGAATGTATATACACACATACACTCACAGTCATGTTTCTAAAAACGTTGAGTATGGGTTCCAGTGGCCTTGAAGTGTAAAAATATGTTCAAATTCGGACAAATATTTGATTACAAAAACTTCCTATCGGAAAGTTAAAACAACCGATATTTGCTGAATACATCATAAAAAGAATACAATTCGACACGAAGTAAAATTCCTTTACGCAAGCCAAACCGTTGCGTCAATGAAACCACTTTTAAGTGTGTGAAATGTGTCGGCTTGCAGTAGAAACAAAAACTATTGTTTTATATGTTTTAAAAATAACGATTAATGGTTTTCTTCTCTTAGAGTAATACAAATTACCTATTAAATAAAAATTGACGTGCCAGTCTTGAGTAAATTCTTGAATTTCATGGTAACAATATATTCCAAAATATTTGTAATGATGATTTGTGCAAATTATCAGAATATAATGTACAAGAGCTATCCTTAGGCGAATTAAGCGACTCCATACCATTTATATACATGTATACATATGTATATACATTTTGTATATTATTTTATGATAAAATAATGGTGTTTATTGTCGTAACTGCTATTTATATAAAGTCAACTACACAACAATAACTTTTTTTAGCAAATTAACGAAAATAACATGTAGTGGGTGCACCATTTTAATGGATTCATTTGAATAATATTTAGAAAAATATTACTAAAATTAGAGGCTTAAGTACAATAAGTATTTATTAGATAGAAACATAAACTTGTCTCACAATAACCAGATGTTAAGCATATATAATTAACCCATCTTTTATTCCAAAAGTGGATTAAATTTTAGGGCGGAGTATATCTAATGGGGCACCTGTTTTTTAATTTTATAAGCTACTACCTTAAATTGAAACCTTTTCTAAACTCAATTAATGGTATTATATTAAAAAAATTCTATTTATCCGAATTTTTAATTATGCCGTTTTTAAATAAGCAAAATGTATTTTCAAAATAAAAATCGGATCGCTTGAAACAGGGAATAAATATTTGTCGAAACTGTCTTGCGAAATAAACAACACCATTTTTCAGAAACTATTTATAAGTTAGAATTGTGATTTGGGGCACATAACTTGAATGCTTTTTACTATTTAGGACAAAACTCCTGAACCGATTTACCAAGCATTGTAGCAGAAACTTTTTTCTTTTAAAAACTTAGTTTGTTAGATAATTTCAGTTTATTTCCGAAAATCATGGCGCTCTTTTATTATTTCGTACTTAGGTTGTACTAAATTTTTATCGTTTCTAGTCAGTTATTAAATCAAGAAAAATGTCTAATTTACTTGGGCTATTATGATATTAAATCCATACGTTAAAAATATGTAATAAATAATAAATATAATAAAGCTTTGGATTGTTTTCAAAAATTATTTGGCTAATTCAATATTTTATTTTCAGTTTCATAACTTAGAGTAAGCTTTAAAAACCACGTAACCGGTCATTTATAGTTGTGTCTACACCTCATAACTAAATTTTGAAATAGGTATAAAAATCTAAGAGAATAATTCGTCTTATTATAAACCTATGTATACGGCCGTTTTCATTCATCACGTTGAAAATCACGAATTTTGAAGGTACACTACAAAATTTCATTATAGTTTAATTTCAACTGTTATAATTATGTGCGTAGAAAGCAATCTTTTAGGATGAAAGCCGTTCATATTTCCCTTTTGAGTGAAGTATGCAATAGGGAGAAAGAATGATGATAGCCTGTAAGTCTGTAACAAGAATAAAGTCCTTGTATTACTTATATTACAAGCAAAATGAGCACTCATGCCTATCTTCATAGCCAGGGCCAAGGCCGAGACATTTCTAATTAGAGACCGGATACCCCCTTCTCCCCCTTTGTACAATTGGTTAGCGCTGGAAAAAAAGCAAGAAACGGCAGAATTTATATTTAAAGTAGTATTCAATTTAATACGCTATACTTATGTGGCAGGAGAGCATCGGTTAGCTGATAAACTATGAGTTGATTAAATAGTGTAGAGTAAAGTAAATAGTGAGTTTATTTTTAACATGAAAATAATGTTTCAATTATTAATTTTCTTGCATAAAAAAATATCTGCTTCCATTGAAGTTTAAAACTATTGGTACTTCACTGAAATTTAAATTAAGTCTTTGAAATGAAGTTTATAAAAAAATTCAACATACTGTTCTGTGTTGATAATCAACATAAATTCTCCGTGGACCGATTCTCACACAATGTTGATATTAGACTAAAGTACTTAGTGTGTGGATATCCTAATATCCTTGTACAATGATACAAATGTAACGGAATCCTGAAACTACTCCATGTATAACATTATTGAAACGATATGAACCAGGCATTAAACTGAATAAATGAATGAATGAATGTTGGTAGTTATTTAAGTAAAATAGAACATACATTTTATTGTAATAATCGTCTCTAACTTACTCATTAGTGATGCTTTAATTTCAATTTCAACAAATTGAAACAGAATTGTAATAGGATTGTATAAATAAATGTATAATAGATTTGTATACAGAGATACACATTATACTTTCTATATACCACAATTCTATCCTATAAATTAGAGGCAATCAGTTCACTATTTGTGTGGGAAAATTGTTGATATGCCTTTTGTATATAAATATTATTATTTATAAATTTATTCATTCTTTCAATCGAGGGTTGAACAAATAATTATATATTTCATCTCCGATATATTCTATTCCATGGGTAGTATAAATAAATGTTTGAATTGAAAGAGATGATTGAAGGAATTTATAGATTTCAAAAAGCCCTTAAATTGTTTAACTTCAGTGGAACTCCAATGAAAAATTCTTGGAATGGCAATGACTAACTTCGTGAATCCCGAATTTGGACATATTTAGGTTTCATGGTCACCAGAACTTAAACTCAAAGTTTTTTGAGATATTTTTGTGTATGTGTCTATTTGAGTTAGGAATTTTTAGTCTCGGATATATCGAGGAAATATAATGATTGCGACGTGGAGCTACATTCATTCGATGCGTATTAATATAACTAAGAACTGCATGAATTTTAGGTATATTAAGTCTAGCTGTTTTTTGTTGAACATAAAAAAACTGAAGAAAAATGAATCAAAGAAGCCCATATTTATATAAATAAAAATAAAATCTTAAATGTGTGGCTAAACGCAAAACTCGTGAACGGTTGGACCGATTTTTTTATTAATATTTCTTAAGTTTGAAGAATGTTTTTATAAAGAGAAACACTGATCGGAAAAACATGAAAATACCACATATAAACGATGACTAACTGGCTAATATTCCAACGCAGAGACAAACCTTAAAGTGTTGCATAAGAGTGTCTTGTATAATATAAGTTAGTACTAAACGATTTTTAAAATTTCGCCGTTAAGTTAAAAAGTTAGAATCATAGATTTCTGTTATAACATAGATGTGACCAAACTGAGGTTTTTTTGAAATTCAACACCAAATGGGGGAGAGAGGAAACTGCTAAGTGAAAATGCTTGAAATTTTGAACTTTATATAAACGGAGAAGAAAAAAACGAAGATGAAGAATATGAAAGGAATCTTTTTAATTCAACCTCTAAATGTGTAAAGATGGAGATCAAATTTTGAATTTGTTTATTAAAACTTTAAACGTTGTTGAAAACTAAACAAAAAGTTTTTTTGAATTTTAACAACAGGTGGGTTTATCAGGTCATTTAAATCAGATGATTTATCGATCTGAGCCTACGGCCCAAAACGCAATTCAAACTGTTTTTTAATTCTCCTCATTGCAAAGTTCGTTGTGTGCACCTTTCGCGATGCACCTAGACCACTTGTTACATACAGATTTGTCTTAATTGAAATTTTCGTTAATATTATTTAATAAAAATTTGATCATACAAATCCATAAAAACGGAAGCATTTATATGGATGAAGGTTCATTGATTATATTTCTCTGAACCATTCAATCCTATAAGTCCAATATAAAAATGAAAATATTTCTCTGATTCAATCCTATTACGCATTTGGTTCAAAAAAAAAAAAATTTGTTTGAAAATTTTTAAATGTTTTAAAGAAGAATTTAATTCTAAATTAATTAATACATAAATAAAACTTTATTTTGAAAATGAGCACCAAGAATTAAGCCTTTCTAAAGGCTTTTTATAGGATGAGACTTAAATTACAGATTAACAAAAGAATTTACTGAATAATTTTGTAAACATAGTAAAGTGAGTTTGGAGAAACATGTCGTACAAATCATAAATAGATAATAAGCACTATTAAATTTTGGAAAAATTCGTTTAAAATAGCAAAAATTTATTTAATTTTAATTTGCGATTCACATGAGTACAATGGAAACAAGATATCAAAGGTTTTTACACGATATGTATATATACCTAAACTTATTATTACAAATAGTATTACTGTGAACTGAAAACCTCACTCAGAAGTATATAAATAATACGTAAGCAAAATTTTGAAGACACAATTCAAAACAGATACAAAAAAAAATCAGATACAATTCAAAACATGATCTTAGTTTGACAAATTAAAAATTATGTCAAAATATTAAATATTAATATATATTTATTATATGAATATAAAATAGTATATAAATATATACTAAATGTGTATAGTGGCGAAAAAAACTGCATTCGAAACATAAAGTCCCGTGTTTGAAACATGTTAGTAAAATTTCACCATTATCGGCACAAAATCTATTGAAGATTTTCGTATAAAATTGCCTTTTTATAACAATTAATGAAGATATTAAATTTCGGAGCTTTTTAAAATTAGATGCATTAATTTGTTTCATAGTAGATAATCGCATTGATTTAATAAGCCTCTAATATGAGTGAAATTAGCACCCCTGTAAATTTACAACATTTACAATTAAGGCAGTGTTCATCTTTATTTAGTTGATTCAATATTGCTAATTTTCATTTTAAATACAATGTATTATTATTTAGTGTATAACAAATATAGATACAAATGAAATGCAACCACTACTATTATTTATCCATCCGACCCCTCTTACAAGCATACCATCAAGCTAAATAATTGACTGAAGTATTGAAGGGAAATATAACCCTTAATTATAAAGAAATGTATTATTATTTACTTTTGTATATATTTTTATTTTTGTTTATTTATAAATACATATATAAGATACTTGATAATTGAGTATGCACACGGTACATACATTGTTAATATTTTAGTCTTATTACTGTTAATTAGTCAAATAAAATAGATCTTTAAACAAATATAATTTTAAATCTATGATTTTTATTCATTGATCACACCTTTATGGTTGATTTTAACCCTAATGCATGTCTCATGGGAAACATATGAAACAAAGTTTTTATTGAATGTCTGTGTTACACAAAGCTTATAAAAGATTTTATAAATATATTGTAGAATACAAATATTGAAAAATGATGATGATGAATTTTAAACTAGAATTCTCAAAACACACATTAAGTTGTGTAACTTGAAGACGAGGAACGTTCCGATCGTGACATAAATCGCATTAATGACGTCATTATTCGCAACCACACCGATCTCACATCGACCTATCTAAGGAAATGGGTCGAAATGGACGTTCAGAATTTTTTGGCGCACTTTTGAAAGTTAAAAATTAAAAAATTACATTCTATGACTATGAAATATATGTTGTGGGAACGTATGCTTCTTCATCAAATAATTGTTAATTATATTTAAGAATGAATAATTATGTTTGTTGATTCTTTTGTAAATAATTGGTTTCTAATACTGCAATACTTTTTTTTTTCCAGAATAAATTAAAATTATTTTTCATAAAAATTTTTTTTTCAGGACAAATTCATATTTATCTTAGACATTAAGGTTTTTTACATAATTTAAGTCAATAAATCAAATAAGATGCGAATAAGAACTGTTTTTCTGTTTGGGGTCTGCTTTAAGTTATTATTTGGAGATGTGACTGCAACGGATGCAAGCTTTTTTAAATTATAAAATAAGACATGCCTCTGCTCATTTATTTTCAAAACACTCATAACCCCAAACTCGTAGGTGTTGTGAGCCCCAAGTGGAACGCACTGAATAAAAAATATCACAGTGTTGCATTAATACATAACATACAAACGTCTAAGGCAAGGCCTAGTAGCACAATTTTGGATGATTTGTTTAGGTGCATGATGCATCATGAAACATCTAATCATAAAGTCGAAGACCTATAGCTGAAGAGTAATGCAACTAGCTCTATCACATTCAAATCAAACTTTTCCCAATTACCTGTGTATTGGCCAGTTGGTTTCTTAAATGCAATCTTCGAATTATTAAACTTTCAATAATTTTTATTAAAATTTAAGAATTTAGAAAGTTACACTACTATTCAGCTAGATGTTCGATTTTGCGTTTAAACATTGCTAAAGACTTTTATGCAGTATATAAATTTTTATGCAGTCCAAAGTACCACTCAAAATTGTCAAAACTAGAAGGCAATTCAATATTATTTAAATATTATAAAAAATTCAATCTAAAGGTTGCTAAATTTTGTTATAGGTGTTCATTGAATCACCTAATTAGAATATTTTAGTCTATTCGCCCACCCGCATGCCATATGATAAATTAAAAACGAAAAGAGCTACTAGCAAGTTGTAATTTTGATGGTTTATTGTAAAACTAAAATGTGAGTATAAAATTGGTACTTAACTACACGTCGGGGATTTAAGCAATTAACCCTTTTAGATGTTCTTCGTTTGTTCTTTTTAAATATGACACATATTTTCATGATTATTTAAAATTGATAATTAAGGACAGCTTTTTAAATAATTAGAATTTGTGCGTGATTTTAAATATTTATAAGAAAAATTTAAATAATTTTTAATTATGAGATTTTATTTTAAAACGATGTATATTTTATATTTATAATTTTTGTAAGCTCAGCCTTTATATACGTTTTTTTATTATCCTGAAGCAATTATAATTATTATTTGCAAAAAAAGATACACAAAATAAAATGTATAAAAAATATAAAAACCATTCAAAAAAAATAAAAATAAATAAATAAATAAACATACAAAGAAACATATAATTTCAATTTATATTCATATACAAACATTTTTCATCTGAATATAATAACTCCAATGTATACCTACCTACCTACAGATATATACATAGATAGTTGTTATTTCAAATATAAAATATAAATAAAAGTTTGTTAACAAGAGAGAATAAAAAAATCTAAACACAATTTACTGTTGAAGTTGTTAAAACGATGAAAAATGTGAAAAAACCGCAAATAATAGCGTTTTCATTTCAGCTATGCATTCGTATATATAGTAAGTATCCTATATATAAATAAGCATTACAGTTCTACTATACTATGTAAAAATTCATCTTAGATTGTGTAATGAATTTAAACCATAAAATTTTCTTTTAACCTCACATATTTTATTAAGTCTCACACTAATGAAACAAATAATCAGAGCGTGATTTGCAAAAGATCCCATGCCTAGTTTCATGGTAATTGTTTAAGCATTACTTGGTCCTAGTTAGATATTTTTATTGCACCAATCTTTAAGCAATGTTTAAACTTCTAAGTAATACATTAATAGCTCGATATTGGCTGCTTAAATAAATAAGAAATACATATGATAAGTACATTAGGTTTTAATGGTGGTTATTTTGAAATAATTCATATTGATGTTTTAATAATACTTAGTAAACACTTCTTAAAGTTAAAACAACGCAAACGTCCGTTTTTAGTAACTAATAAGGTAGATTTATGAAACCTAAATGACAACACTGACTTAATAAGAAGCAATTAACCCTACTATTAAAATAAATAATTATTACACCATCTTTAACATCATCTTCAATTAATAAAAATTGCTATAACCAACTGCGTACAGTAAAGAACCGCTTCGTATACTACTACATTAATTCAACTGTAGAATAACTTCAATGAAAATGAAATAATTTTTCACATTCTATTTAATTTCATTATTTCATTGCCTATATGTTGGTATGTGCACAAGTATTTGGTGAGTTCTAGTTTAATAACGGTGGCTTTATTCGAAATTGTAATAAGTAGAGCAAACTATTGATCTATTTATTCTACTTCATGTAAAACACTCTAAAATTAAGATCTTTTAGTAAATGAATGACTTTAATGTAGTAACAACCATGAGTCGCCTGTCTACTTCATTCTAATTATTTAAAATTAATAGATTTAAATTATTTTTGATTTCTATTTTTGATAACTAGATATAGATTTAAAAAATAATAAATGTCTCTGTGACCGGCGTCAGCAACGCATATTTTCAAGTGCCACCTCTGGAAAAATTAGTATTCTAATATAGTTGCCGAAAACGTTTGTGGTTTTAAACCTATACTCGTTTGATTCTTCTTTAATATTAAAAACGATAACTACTCATAAAAACAATCATTCTTCACCTTGAAATTTGAAATAGAACAAAAATTTAACATTTTGAAAAATTAGTTGAAAAACTAGTGATTTAAAAGCATATTGGATGACTGATTTAATTCTGTAAGCAATCTAAGAAACGTTTAAACTATAATTTTTAAAAAAAATAATTAAATAGTTATACTGGAATAATTTTTATTTTTTCAATATTTATATATTATTATTATTTTATCAAGTACTCAACCTTGTGTACGAACATCTTGTCTCAATGGTAAAATTGATTTTTGTATTCTGTGCTATAAATTACAAGCATTTAGAACATTCCTTTTTGAGTGCCCGTATTTCTTTACTTGAATATACTTTGAAATTATTGGAACGAAGTTCCTTACGGCAGGCTTGGAGGGGATAGGGATTTTGCTGCGCGACCGAACTGAAAAAAATGTGATAGTAAAACCGTAAGAAAAAATGCGTGGAATAAAACCGTTAAATGAGACGTAACTATAGTAACAATGTCAAATGAACCAACAAGTGACTTGAATTCAATTGACAGTGATAATAGTGGGAAATTATTCAGTGCAAAAGAATTAAATACGTAAGTATTAGTTTATTCTTTATTAATAAATATATTAATAAATATATATTTAAAATATAAAATATTTTACATTGGTTAAGTAAGGTTTTCTAGGTTATCTTTCTTCTAAATACTTTCTTGTACTTAAATAAAAATTAATCAGCAAAATTTAAGAAAAAAATCAAGAAAACCTACATAAAATTGAGCACGATTTTTTTTGCAATTTGTGTCGATTCTACATTAGCCGAAGGAACTTCGTTCCTACCTGGTGTCCCACGACACCACATCATTTTTTTATCTCATAAATTTTCTATTTTTCTATAAACTTTTTATAGCTGTTAAATTTGGCTCCAAATTTCAGGGTAGATTTGAATTGTCAAACTGATTCCAATTTCCTGTGTTTTAATCATCAAATATTATATCAGAAACTATTCAAATTATTATAGGTTAAAAAACAAACGTAATGAACAATAAACATAATACGCATGTGTATTATTATAAACATATTTGAATTAGCGGCATCACTCCATTGAAAAACTAACTATGAATCTTGTTAATAAATACTAGATAAAAAATTTTGTTAACCTTCTAGACCTGTAGTACCTATTATACATCCAAAAAGTAGACTGCAAATGAGCACTGTTAATATTAATTCATCTTTTATGATTTTTACTTTAGTGTACAGTCAACTAACTCTATCTTGGTAATCAACTTTTGATGTTATGTTCAACCCATGAATTATGAAATGGAAATATGTGTAATGTTTTCAATTTTTCAATACAAGAAGCATATTTAATAGACTTTATATATATTGCGTTGAAAATGTCATTTCTACTTCTGTGAATATGTAGAATCAACAACGAGGTGTTCTGTTATTAGATAATTCCATTCAAAAATGGCGCAATTAACTTATGTTCATAATAATAATGAAAAATACTTTCAAAATTGTGCCATTTTAATTGTTTTGAAATTAAGCCATGGATGTGTTATGTTCTCGGGCTAAGTTAGCAGGGTAAACAAGTTAATGAACATGACACTAAAGTCTTCAAAAAATTTCTCTATTTATCAAAGGTAAAGCAAAGTATCCTTTTAATTAACTAATATTCGAAGTAGGTATCATTATATAATATGTAAAATTAAAAAAAAATATTTTCCAGAAAAAATCTATTCTTAAGTTCAAAAGCATTCAAAAATTAATCCAAACAACAAAATTTTTGAAATTCATACTTCTTACCTCTACCGTAAAATTCAACATATACATGCTAACATACATTTTACTTGTAATGTTTGTGAATCGGAATTTTTTAATTTTGTTTTTACCCAATCCCAGGCGTCTGATGATCTGAAATTATGAAGATTTCAAATTGATCGTAATGAATATTGGATATTTTGAAAATACGGTACGAAATACGTATATTGAAAGTGAAGACTTTCAGAAAATAGGTAAGATTATTTCGCATTATGGAGGTGAAATAAATAGTTGAACATTATAACTGAATAATAATTTAATGACGTAATTACATTGTTTATAATGCTCTTAATTCTTCACAATATTATATTTTGTAAATTAATTTAAGACATCGTGATCATATTCCTCATTCGTTCATAAAATTTGCCAAACCACCTGTGAGATATCGTATATTTAATGTGATCAAAGCTCAGTATTTTTATTGCAAATTACGAATTAAATGAAAAATATACTCAAATATTATGCAAATTTTAAAGTATATGATATAAGTTTTAGCAGAAGTATTTGAATATTTTCGTTGGGCTTCGAAAGTAAAAAAGTATGTACTGAGATTTTATGGTATGAGTGTAATTTAAACGAAAATTTATATGTAAGTATACAAAGAATTTTCAAAATATAATATGATATAATCATTATGTAGGTTATGTAGTATATGTTTCATTTTAGTCAGGTCAAATATTACAAAATACATTGCCTATAAACCAGCAAATCAGAAAGACTTTTTTAAAATGTCTGAATTATAACGTCGAGATGGCTTTTTTTAAGAAGTCATAATTATGATCTCTTTAAATACACTGTATTTCCTACTTCGAGGCTTACGGGTAAACCATAATTTTAAAAATTTATAATAAAAATGTATTATTTATTTTCGTAGTCTAAGAAACGAATTTATTGTTGTAGTCGGGAAAAAGAATTATTATTTAAAGCAAGTCTTAAGATGTTGGATATCTTAATGACTTTTTAAAGGATTCTTTTTGAAGATAATTATGTCATCAAAATCATAAATAAGAATTCTATTGAAAATGTTTCAATTAGCTATATAATCAACGGTTAGATCGTTTGAGTTGAAATTTTGATTTTACATGACACATTCTTTGTACACAATCTAATCACATACTTAATATATCTTCTTTTTTATGGCACTAATCTCAGTTCATTTTTTCGTACTTTTCTGTTTTCAGAAAATGTGTATAGACTATATTGCTTTTAAATACTCACATGTTTTTGTGAAATTTCTGTCCCCTTACATAGAATAATTATATTTTGGGCTATTAAAACAAAATCTTAAATACCGAGGCTGACGGAAACTGCAAAATCATTCACCCCACAAAAATAGTCCTCAAGATAGTCTAGATCTTATACATATTCTAGCTTATATCCAGGGGCGTAGGAGCCGTATGGGCAGGGTGGGCAGCTGCCCACCCAGGAATTTCCCTGGGTGGGCCATGCCCCTTTGTTGAAGAGATTAAAAATTTTATTGCTCTATTACAATTTCGTGTAGGATAATTTTAAGGGTAAAACAATAGTTTTTCACGAAAAATTATGTAACAGAAGTTTGGCGCGATCCATGGCGCGCACGCCACTTATAAATTTAGTCAAATAGAAGAGACTTAGGCAAAACATTTTAGTAAAGGATTTAGGTATAAAAATGCTACTTGTTTTCATTAGTATACATATTCAGATATCATTTAAAACAAAAATACGTTAATAAAAATTAATTAAATTATACCCGACTTCATTATAAAATAACCTACCACCACCTACCCTTCAAAAAAGTGTTTCAGTTTTATATTCCTAACAAAGAAAAACAGATAAAAGTAGTATAGTATTTTTGAAGTTAATTTTTTTGGTCAAATGGCCTATGACCCCGCGAATTATTATTGGATTATGCAATTAACATGAACTGGCGTTGAAACAAACAAATTTCGTAAAATTTTCTTTGTCGGAAAACTTTCTATAACAACCCAAAAATTTGAATTTTTAAACTATTTATATTTCAGGTAAAATGACTTATGACCCCTCAAATTATGATCAAAATACTCGTTTAAGATCAAAAAACGCTAGTAAAAACCATTTTATCGAATTTCACCCCATCGGAAAATCGTCTATAACCCACCCTCAAATACAACTTTTTTTATTAAATAATTTTTTCGCCTTAAATGGCCTATGACCCCACGAATTATTATTGGATTATGCAAATAACATGAACTGGCGTTGATTTAAACCATTTTCATAAAATTTTCTTTGTCGGAAAACTTTCTATAACCACCCAAAAAATTGAATTTTTAAACTATTTATATTTCAGGTAAAATGACTTGTGACCCCTCAAATTATGATCAAAATACTCGTTTAAGATCAAAAAACGCTAGTAAAAACCATTTTATCGAATTTCACCCCATCGGAAAATCGTCTATAACCCACCCTCAAATACAACTTTTTTTTTTAAATAATTTTTTCGGCTTAAATGGCCTATGACCCCGCGAATTATTATTGGATTATGCAATTAACATGATTCAAAATGTTTGGGTAATTATTTTTTGAAGTTATATGTACGCCAAATTTGAAAGATAATGAATGACATTAGGTATGAACACATCTTTTCAAAACTGATACCAATATGTGTAAACTTTTTTGTCGATATTTATCGATCGAGTTGACAATGGTCCTAATAGATAAGCATTTTCATAATTTTGATTTAAAATTCACAAAATATTCCCAAATGTAAATACAAAATATATAAGAAAAACATTTAAAAAAATAATACTTTTATTTTGAGCTTTTGAAGTTCATGTAATCCTTTAAAATATCTGAAAAACAACACCAAATTTATGGTTGGGTTTTGTGAAAAAGTTGAAATAGTGTTTTCATTTGTATACTAAATGGTAGAAAAGAAATCAATATGCCAAATTTGAGGAAGCATTGTTTGCAACTTCTAAATAAATCGATTTTCAATATATTTTTTTTAATCATCCTACAAGTTTAACACAAATGAAATGCATAAATTTTATTATCAAACAAAAGCGTTTTGCACTGAAAGACGTATAAAAATCAAATAGAATAAAGTCGAACACTTCTGAATATATAAAAAAAAAGCAATTTTATAGAAAGTATTTGTAAATATTAATCAAAATCTAACAACGAAATAAAACATTAATAACTTTTCATCTTAAAATTTGCATAATATATTAATTATTAAAATAATTGTATAAAATAATAGTTGTATAATTCAATCAACTGAGAATTATTTTAATAATTAAAGTAGGTATTTGGAGAGCTTTTTTTCTATCTACGAATAAAGAGATAACACTGAGCTTTTTTCGTGTATATTTGTATTTTGAACATTTTTTTCAGTTAAAGGTTATCAAATATGTAAGTAAAACAATGTGTCAAAATATGGGGGGCTGGGCGAGTTGAATTTTAAATTTAAAAAAATAATTATAAAATATGGTTTTGAAACAAGTTAGGATTTATGATTTTGGATTTTTCTAGCAAGCTTATGTGTCACAATTGGTTAGTGTGTAGAGTTCTCAGTCGGAAGGTCGGTGGTTCGAATCTAGGGGACGGTTTCTACTTTTTTTTATTCAGATTAATTGATTATTGATTTATATTCTCTATTCTCTTTGTATCATATAAAGAGACAATTTAGCGTTATTGTTTAAAGGCGTGAGTTGTCAACCGATAGGTCAGCGGTTCGAGCCTATTCCGGGATGAAAATTTTTATAATTAGATTAATTGATTATATATGTATATGTCACTATTGTTTTGGAGTCATTGTAACAAGTCTCTGTGGCGAAATTGGTTACAGTGTTGTGATGACAACCAAAAGGTTGTGGTTACGAAACTATTTGGCAGCGCAAAATTTTTATATTAATAGAGCAATTGATGATTATTTATATGTCACTACTAATTTGGATCACTGTAACAAGCCTTCGTGTCGCAATTCGTTATGTCGTTGATCTATTAACCAAATAGTACGTTGTTCAAGCCTATTAAGGGGCGTAAAATTTTTAGTTTTAAAGTTATTATTTCATGATATTTCAGTCCTGTAAAGCCTCCATCAGTACAAACTTCCCCTTGAACTTAATCAGTTTCATAGTGACAGTTGAAGTGAACACATCAATAATTAAAAACAGTGTTAGAAATATTAAACAGTGACATTGTGAGGTTAGTTTTAAAAGACGCGGCAATTCGGTGAGCCAAATTCAAATATTTCATAATTTGCAAATTTGAACTTAATCAGTTTCATAGCGACAGTTGAAGTGAACACATCAATAATTAAAAACAGTGTTAGAAATATTTGACAGTGACATTGTGGGGTTAGTTTTAAAAGACGCGGCAATTCGGTGAGCCAAATTCAAATATTTCATAATTTGCAAATTTGAACTTAATCAGTTTCATAGTGACAGTTGAAGTGAACACATCAATAATTAAAAACAGTGTTAGAAATATTTGACAATGACATTGTGGGGTTAGTTTTAAAAGACGCGGCAATTCGGTGAGTCATATTAAAATATTGATTAATTTAAAAAAATTTGCTATTATTATTATTATTTCATTATTTTTAGGTTCTCTAAATAATTTAAAACAGTGTAACTGACTGTGACTAATGTTAGGTTAAATTGACAAGACGCGGTAATTCGGTTAGACGGTTTGAAGGTTTGAATTAGATTTTATACTAATCAAAAAAATCATGTTTTTTCCGATGATTATGTGTGTACTAATGAAGTAGTTCTGCAAAGGACGATTGTACCAAGTCATGATATTTGTAAGCCCGGACTGAAACTCCGGCAGTTATCTCTATGGCTTAGGTATATAAAACATACAAATTATTGTTGAGAATGTTTGATTTTTATTTTTAAAAGAAAATCAATTCGACCTGTAACCTATAAACTGAATGACTGACCATACTTGAATAGGTTTTTGTTTGAATTAGATTTTATACTAATCATAAAAATCATGTTTTTTCCGATGATTATGTGTGTACTAATGAAGTAGTTCTGCAAAGGATGATTGTACCAAGTCATGATATTTGTAAGCCCGGACTGAAACTTCGGCAGTTATCTCTATGACTTAGGTATATAAAACATACAAATTATTGTTGAGAATGTTTGGTTTTTATTTTTAAAAGAAAATCAATTACAACTGTAACCTAAGTGACATAAAACTGGATAGTGTTAGGGTTTGACTTAATATTTGTGTTTAATGGAGTGCCATGGAAGAACAACGGAAGGTTGGCTTCACAAGAGGCGGCAATTCGGTGAGTCATATTAAAATATTTATAAATTTAAAAAAATTTGCTATTATTATTATTATTTCATTATTTTTAGGTTCCCTAAATAATTTAAAACAGTGTGACTGACTGTGACTACTGTTAGGTTAAATTGACAAGACGCGGTAATTCGGTTAGACGGTTTGAAGGTTTGAATTAGATTTTATACTAATCATAAAAATCATGTTTTTTCCGATGATTATGTGTGTACTAATGAAGTAGTTCTGCAAAGGACGATTGTACCAAGTCATGATATTTGTAAGCCCGGACTGAAACTCCGGCAGTTATCTCTATGGCTTAGGTATATAAAACATACAAATTATTGTTGAGAATGTTTGGTTTTTATTTTTAAAAGAAAATCAATTCGACCTGTAACCTATAAACTGAATGACTGACCATACTTGAATAGGTTTTTGTTTGAATTAGATTTTATACTAATCATAAAAATCATGTTTTTTCCGATGATTATGTGTGTACTAATGAAGTAGTTCTGCAAAGGACGATTGTACCAAGTCATGATATTTGTAAGCCCGGACTGAAACTTCGGCAGTTATCTCTATGACTTAGGTATATAAAACATACAAATTATTGTTGAGAATGTTTGGTTTTTATTTTTAAAAGAAAATCAATTACAACTGTAACCTAAGTGACATAAAACTGGATAGTGTTAGGGTTTGACTTAATATTTGTGTTTAATGGAGTGCCATGGAAGAACAACGGAAGGTTGGCTTCACAAGAGGCGGCAATTCGGTGAGTCATATTAAAATATTTATTAATTTGAAAAATTTTATAGTATCATTTTATTATTTTTCAGTTCCTGTAAAACATATTCAAGCAGCAACTTCTATTATATAAAAGAGTTATAGAAATATATAATTGTGAACAGAGTAAGGTTAGTTTTACAAGACGCGATAATTCGGTGAGATATATTAAAATATTTATTAATTTGATTTGATTATTTAATTAAATTTCAGGTCCCATTTATTTTTTAATTTTATTTTCTATTAATAATTAAATCAATTTTTCTCTAATATTGGTGTATTTATTTTGATAATAAAATTTGTATATATTTTTGTTTGTATAAGACTGTAAAATAAATAATTAAAATCAATGTTTCTCACTTTTATAAAATTTTGTAAAAAATAAAAAGTTTAAAATTAAAGTGTTAGTCATTATTTCATTATATTTCACTACTGTTTTGGATCGTTTTGTAAAATGTACTCCCCTGTTATTAAAAAACCAAAGGTATCTTAGGATCGTGATAATATGCGGTTGAATTTGGGATTAAATTAATTGGTATTACATTTATTTTAAACTAAAAACAATCATGTAAGGATTATTTTTATTTGAAACTATTTTGATAAGGAGATATTTTGTAATAATTTCGATATTTCACCGTTGAAATAATTGATCGTTTA
The DNA here is from genome assembly GCA_020423425.1 of Chrysopa pallens. Classification (NCBI taxonomy): domain Eukaryota; kingdom Metazoa; phylum Arthropoda; class Insecta; order Neuroptera; family Chrysopidae; genus Chrysopa; species Chrysopa pallens. The sequence continues at coordinate 66,417,890 of CM035592.1, forward strand.
ATTGGGATATTTTAATGTTTTTATTATTGTCATGGAACATTTAATCATGTAGAGTAGACAAATGAAATGGCAGAAAATACACCAATATTTTTAGGTATTAGGTAATATCTATTAATTATTGGTAGGTATAGTAGATACTGGAGGTACCACCAATTCACATGAAATAATATAAATATTTTGACCTGATTTGAATTTTCCGATGGAGTGAAATTCGATAAAATGGTTTTTAATAACGTTTTTTGATCTAAAACGAATATTTTGATCATAATTTGAGGGGTCACAAGTCATTTTACCTTAAATATTAATAGTCAAAAAATTCAATTTTAAGTTTGTTATAGAAAGTTTTCCGACAAAGAAAATTTTATGAAAATGATTTAAAATCAACGCCCGTTCATGTTAATTGCATAATCCAATAATAATTTGCGGGGTCATAGGCCATTTAAGCCGAAAAAATTATTTTAAAAAAAAAGTTGTATTTGAGGGTGGGTTATGGACGATTTTCCGATGGGGTGAAATTCGATAAAATGGTTTTTACTACCGTTTTTTGATCTTAAACGAGTATTTTGATCATAATTTGAGGGGTCACAAGTCATTTTACCTTAAATATTAATAGTTTAAAAATTCAATTTTTTGGGTGGTTATGGAAAGTTTTCCGACAAAGAAAATTTTATGAAAATGGTTTAAATCAACGCCAGTTCATGTTTATTGCATAATCCAATAATAATTCGCGGGGTCATAGGCCATTTAAGCCGAAAAAATTATTTTCTAAAAAAAGTTGTATTGGTGGGTGGGTTCTGGACGATTTTCTGATGGGGTGAAATTCGATAAAATGGTTTTTACTACCGTTTTTTGATCTTAAACGAGTATTTTGATCATAATTTGAGGGGTCACAAGTCATTTTACCTTAAATATTAATAGTTAAAAAATTCAATTTTTTGGGTGGTTATAGAAAGTTTTCCGACAAAGAAAATTTTATGAAAATGGTTTAAATCAACGCCAGTTCATGTTTATTGCATAATCCAATAATAATTCGCGGGGTCATAGGCCATTTAAGCCGAAAAAACTAAAAATGTAATTACATACAAATAAGAGATACATGTAAATAAAATTGAAGAAAATAAAAAGAAAAATTTTGCAAAAATTATTTACAACTAACAAAAACTGTCTGGTATAATATTAATTAACAATCACAAACATCTTTCATACAAAATTATTATCATCGAAAATTTAGGTGTGGGTTAAAATTTCGTACCTGTCCACCCAGCAAAAATTTCGTTCCTACGCCCCTGCTTATATCCATCAATATTATAAATATTATTAAAATTATAATGATAAAATTAATCTTTCCCAATAAACATGATAAGCCACAAACAAACGCTTATTAAGAATTGAAGTAAATATGCTTAGGATATGTTTAGGATATTAATGAGATTTATAACATTAAACAAAAAATTATTTTTTCTTTCTTGATTTTTTTCGGTGGATATGTGACACATCTATATACTTAAGTACCGAATACTTCTTACAAACAAACTTGATGTAAATGAGGTTAAACTATATGCTTGATAGAGAAACATTAAAAAACATTAAAAAAACGCTACCATATTTTTGCAACACATATAGTTTTACTGATAAATTTCACTTTTCTAGAGTATGTCTAAACTATGTCTGGACTTTTATAGCAACATTTGCAAATGATAGGTGTTAACTACGTTTTAGAAGCAAGCAAAATGATTTTTTAATGGTAATTACTTTTGGAGATATTATTATTCTAAATATAAATGTAGAAGAGTGAATTTCTAGGTTCATCCCCTGGATTTCACACAATGTTTCCAAAATGTCAACCTTAACATATTAAAATAGATACGGTGTATTATTTGTTCATAATTTCTAGCGCAAATGACTTTTGAATTTACATTTAAACAGTGAATAATGAGATATTTATAAATAAGATAAATATTAAGGATATTTGACTTCTTAAACAATGTAAAAACTCTTGTAGTTTCTTTCTATGGAATATTCGGCAAATGCAATATAGTACTTAAGTAATGTACGAAAATATAAAATATTATAATATAATGGTTGTTATGTTTATAGCAAACATTTTCACAATTCAGTTATGTAATGTACCAGTAATCATTGCTGAAAATATCATTCAGTAGATTAGACAAAGAACACAAGATAATTATATAGTGTGTTTTTGTAAAGTTCTTAAAACTTTTTTTAATACTAGTTTAAAATAAATATTTTTAGAACATTCAGGTATGGATGAACTCTGCTTTGTCCAGGCCTGATGTTTGCCGTTGACAACCATTTTAATGTAGAAACATCGACTGAAGTTGTTCAGTTAATGTACACTTATTTGCCAGGCATATGAGTCTATTTCTAGCACAATGTAGGCAGATTAAATCTAATTATAATAATAGTGCTGATAGTTTATGCAAATATTTTTTACATCAAAACTACTGTAAAATAGTTAACCTAGTATCATAAATGATAAAAATTTAAATTTAAAACGAGAACATATTTTTTTATCATAGTAACTTGCTATCAAATAATCGACGCTTGTTTTACTTATGAAAACTTTAAACATTTTATAACACTAAAACAAAATAACAATTTTATTTTAATAAAATTTGTATCGAGTACTAAATTTTCCAACCTTTTTCATTCTTCTCCAAGATGAAACTAATGAATTTACACATTTTTGTTAGACTAACAGGCTGTTCGGAAACAGCGCCCTTTTTTTGGAGTTTAAATTTCTAAGACTGGAAGTTTATTTCTATTCATCGATTCTTAATCTGATTCATAGGTAATATATAGGTAATAACTAATTACAATGAGTAACCAATGAAGAGTGCGGCATAAGAGAAAAAAGGAGAATAGGAGTCTGTGCTTACCGGGAGAGACAGAGAGACAATCGCGAGGTATTACTGCTTAAAATTGTTAATAATTATTGTTTTAAAAATTCGAGTTATTCCACTCCACCTTCGTCATCACTGGTTAATTATTGTAATTAATTATTATTTACCTATGGTTGAGATCTAGAATCGACAAGGATTTCTTGTTTATACTCTATCAAATCCAAAAAAACGCCTAGCCTTTCACAAACACCTATATTAACCCGAATTGCAACAAATTTAACTGTTTTTTTGTATCTTACAGCTTAAAAGATTCATGTAAATCGATTAACATAGTTTAAGTCGCCTAGCCTTTCACGGACACCTATACCCGAATTGCAACAAATTTAACTATTTTTTGTTATATCTTTCAGCTTAAAAGATTCACGTAAATCGATTAACATAGTTTAAGTCAATTTTTAGATCAAATTTTTAGCTTGAATCAATTTCAGAAACGAGAAACATAATCTAAGTAAAATAAACACTCAAAGTACAGGTTGTACAATTCATTATGCATTCTAATAGATACCGTCAAAATTTCACCCAAATACACCACCAACACTTTATATAATTGTCTCTATACAAGTATCTGTAAAGCTAAAATCATAAGGAGTTTTATTTATAATGTTTCATACATACTTAGCGTACATATTTATTTATAACGAGATATATTATATTTATCCTGATGATGATGATGATGAGATGAGAAAACCATGATGTGGTTGGGTCTAATTAACTGGTTGACTGAATCTTTTATAGAAATATTATTGTACATTCATTCTTCACTCTTTAGAAAAACTCACTTAAATATAATAACGATCATCGTTGAATAGAAGAGAAGATACCACACACTATAATGTATACAAATGTATATTACATATATATTTATATATATGTATATAGAAAATTCATTTATTGTATATTCAACGAATAAGATGAATGCGCAAACAGAGCGCACATTCTCTCAAATTTTAGATGTATTCAAAAACCCATTATACAAATACGATAAACTTTATGAGTCTTCATTATGGTGCATATATATACCTATAGACGTTATGATTTTATAGCAAGTATTTTGGTCATTCAAAAAAAAAACTTTAGGGCTATTAGCGTGGATTTGGGACCGTTACAAATTAATTATTTCTTATACTTATGAAAAGGGGATGTAGGATCGAAAATCTGAATTAATGTAAATTTTGAAATTAAAATCTACTTACAAATAACACTCGCGCCCTTTGCACTCAATTCTCAGATTCAGTGTTGACACCTACGACATTCGTATGGTCTGGATACTTTTAACTTTTTTTAAAAATATTTTGTTGCTCGAGGATTCCCCTATTTATTCAATTCTCAAAAATAACTGTCATTTTAAAAAAATTATTTGTTTTACTTACCTGACTTGACTAGATATCATTCACGGTTATTTAAACCTTGAATACAAGCTTTTCCAAGTAAACCTTTTTAAAATTATTAAGAACAAGTTTTAATAAAAACCAAATGCTTTTCAAAAATGTATCTACGTACTTTAAGTATATATTTTTTATTATCGAAGTATACGTGTCAAAGAAGTTCGAAATATTAAGCAGATGCCTGTTTATGCCTGTCAACTCTATTGAATCGAAATTTCAAGAACATTATATGCCATTGTTTTTATATAACTTACTCTTCTTTATCTTATGTTTTTCTTTAGTGATTTATATGCAATTTTGGTATACTTGAATTATTTAATTCAATCAATTTAAAACAACATATTTTTATGTGTTATAGTTATAAAAATTTGGGTCTGTTCTTTCTAGTGATTCATCACTTACGGATCGTATTAATAGCCATCTTTTAAAAAAAACATACTAATTTATTTTTAGTCTCGACATACGTAATATGTCAAAGTATATTAATTTTAGTCTAAAGTTTGTAACGCTCAAAAATATTCACCGCACAAACAAAATTTTGGTATAGGTATTCATAGAAACACCTAATTAATCCATTTCCAGTTGTCCGCCCGTCCGTCCGTCCGCCATCACGATTACTCAAAAACAAAAAGAGATAAAGAGTTGACATTTAAGGGGCGTATTCTTAACATAAAAAGTTAGTTTGAATTCATGAATGAGTAAAATCGGTCCACTGGGTCCAATGTTCCTAGACCTAACTTTTAAACTATAAAAGACAGAAGTTAAATACAAATACTGTTTATTTTTTTGAAACAAACAACTTTGATTATAAATTTTTTTCGTACAATGTTAGTATTCACCACACTTCATGCTCAAATTTAGGTAATCATTACATATTCCTAATTAAAAATAGTCATAATAGTAATGCTATTATTCAATTCTATTTCGAGTATCGAAACAATTAACGGTGCTAGTTGTTATCTTCATAAGTTTGAAAGAAATTTGAAATGGCCATGTGATAAAAACTTTAAAACTATCATTCCTTTTACTCTTTCTTGTATGCACTCTATTTTTTTTCTTGGAATCATCGCAAAAGTACAAGGAAATACAAGATGAAAAAGATTAAAACAAAATTTTTGTCTTTTGCTTGCAAAATTTGTTCAAACTATTATCAACAAAACTTAGTCTTTTTGCAACATCTTAGCCTCTAAACATTTTTAAAAATTGAAACTCAAAATACACTGTGATGTATTATTTCCACATGTTTAAATAGCCCTGCGGAAGTAATTCTTGCAAAATAAGATTTCGTTACACTTTTTACGAACCCATTTGTATCTATTAGAATGATAGAGAGATATAATATAGTTGAAGCAAAAACTCGAAAATATATTTTGTATATAATCATCTGTATAGGCGGAGCTATGTATACGATATGAATATGTTGTATAGTGAAACGTATTTACTATGTTATATTATGTTTGGCGTCACACTAACATTTATTTCAATAGAATGTAAATAAATACTTATTTATTTATACCTTTTAATTTGATAATTAATAACGATATGTAATTATAAACATACATTTTATACAAACCTATATTATACCTATATTAGTTTTACAATTTATAATTGTAATGATTGACTGAATTATATACATTAATATATTTGATTTATTTATACCATATGAATATTAATTATTAAATTGTCAAAGATGGCAAATGAAAACTGTAGTTATTTAACATCAAATTTTGAATTCGCCCCTAAAACAAAATTATATATCACAATCACGAATACTATACAAAAATGTTGTCTTCATAGGTAGATCAAATATAACGCTGTCTTTGTTAGTATAAAATAGCTAATGGTAATTATACTATCTATGTTGACTATTAGAATGTCTCCTATTCAAATAACTATTATATTGTCTTTAGAATGATGTGTAACTCATCGTTAATTTGATAATAATTTCTAAATTTAAAATAATTCTCTGGATTTTGCATCAATTAACATAAAAATTTACATCCAATACATGTTTATATAAAGTAAAAGCAAATATCAACGTGAAGCTGTCACCAACTTAGCGACAAGCAAGTCTCTGAATATTATGTAAGAATAGTTTGAATAGTATGGTGATTCACAACAATTAGATAATTCATACTGATAATTACCTCTGTATTTTGCTAGCTTAAAACGCATCAGTAATGCTTAACATGCATCGAAAAAATTGATATAATTTTATGAAAATTAATATCTAAGAGCTTTTTAATACTTTAAAGTGATATAAAATGCACATAAATATGCATTTTTCTATGTACTTTTAACGACACATTTCAAAGTGCTTTAAAACAACAAAGATTTAATATAAAGTGACTTTTATGTATATGAATTAAAAATATCATTTTTGAAATTTTTTAACTATGCAAGTGCATATAGCGCTCACTTGTAAGAAATAAACTAAGGTAAGATAATAAAAGAAAACGTTATCAATGTTTGATTTAAGTTTTTATATGGCACAATAAATCAAGAAATCAATTAGAAATAGTGGCTTTTTAGTCGCTTTTAACCTAATCAAAATAACAGGAGGTTCTCAATTCGCTTGTATATATTTTTTCGCAGTTTTACAAATGCCCAAGACAAGAGACATATACACAATGCTATTAATTAGTTAAAAATGCATAAATAAAAAATATTTTTAATAAATGCTAATAGAATTCCACATATTTGAATTAAATTGTATTTAATTGACATGAAGTTATCAAATATATCATAAAATCTTTTGATTGAAAAATACTTATTAAACAATTTATTTAAAAAAATGAAATGATGGTTCATAAAAACTATTTTAGCCACTTTAAACTCGGGACGCTATTTGATTATACCTGCCCATCAACTGAATAGATATAATTTTAAATCCTATTTCTCTCAAAAAGTATCGAAATTCATTATGAAAAAAATATTTGACCTTAAAAATACCATGCGCCTAATAGTTCTCATAATAAAATTTTTCATGAAAAATTTGAACAATTCATAATTCTGCAAAGATAGAAGGTTAAGTTGTTTTAAATTATACATTTTTTTAAACTAATAGCTCCGTTAGCGGTTAGGATTCGCCAGTCATAATGTTTAAATCACACTTCATTTATGTAATATTACAGTTTTGGAATATTATAATTTATTATTTATATGTTATTTAACTCAATTTCAATATTATCTACAGAGATTATTATAGTCAACATAAACCACACAAGAGGAAGTAAATTTAAATGTAATTTGGGGCCAAACCTGCAGTGACTTTCCTAAACGTATCTACTAGATTTCATAAAATTAGAAAATGCGTTAGAAAGTTACGAAATAAAATTGTTAAAATATAGACCTCACTCTATACGGTAAAAATACAAACTAGTGCCGGCTTCATTCATATTAGCTCAACGTAACTAGTAGCTATGTTAGCCTAGACCTCATTTGGACATAATCAAAAAGCGCATTGCACTAAAATTGGTGGAGTTGGCAAAAACATCATAAATTCCGTGTATTTGCTCTGATCATTGGTATTTTTGCGTAGAAAATTGCATTGCTAACTTGAACAGAAAACAATTTGTATTTTTAAAGATTTTTCAAACAGAAATTTTCTACATTGTGGATATTTTTTCCCAATAGGTTAATGAAATTTTTCCAAAACATACAGTTCCATGCAATTAATTTCCTGGGTGTAGTTAACTAGATCAAGGAAATTAAATATTTTCGTAACTTAAATACGGGCATAACTATAAAGGGACTACAAATGGACACCAAAATTTGGAAGAGTAAAGTCAACACATGAAACAAAAAAAAACTGGCAAAATTTTTGTAAATAACATAATCGCGGTCGTTTAAAGTTATGAAAAAGAGTTTTTTATCGATTTTCCAAATTAACTGCTAAAGTAAACTTTTAAAAGAAAAAACTAAAATTTCAAAAGATATTTAAAAAGTCTACAAAATTACGTGGTCAATATTAAAATCGAAGTTTTGTCGTAAATATTAAAAAACTTCGACGATTTTTTAAATTGCAATAATTTATTGTAAGTCTTAAAAATTCCAGAGAGATTTTCTTTGAATAACTCATTAAATAGCCAAATTCGAATTCTGAGAAATAAATAGTTTCTGAGAATTTCGCATGTTTATTTAAAAAGGCACTTACGAAACACATTAATTCCGTAGTGATTGTTTATTGATAGTTTCGAGGTGATCCGATTTTAATTTAAAAAAATATATTCTACTCTAAAATAGTCATATTTTTACGTAAACTTAAAAGTAAAGCAAATATAAATTGCTTTAAATAGTATTATATTAAAAATGAGTTATTTAATATGAGGGAGAGAGACTTTGATACAATTTTCTCCGAACATTCGGTATAACTTTTTAGTTTTTTATTTAAAATACAGTTTATAGCTAGAAAAATATTATTGGATGGTTCTATATAGGGGTAGGTGGGAATACAATACTCCAGGTAAAAGTTTTTATTCAAATTGACGATGCGCGCTTATCTGAACTTTTTCAATAGAACCATGTTAAATATACAACACATAGACATACATAGCATACATTCCACACATACACAACGAAAATGTATGAAAAGAAAAAATATAAAATATGAAAAACTGTAACAATTTTATCCATCGTTGATTTTTTGTTTACAAGCGAATGCTGCACAAGTGCTTCAGAAATGTTATTCTGTAATAACTTTTTAACATTCGAGATATTTTTTTATTTACTTACTTTTTTTTCATCTGTGTATTGAATTTCGCAAAATTAATTTATATTTTATAAAAAATCTTTCATTTTGCTTGCAATCATTCCGCTTTTGAGAGTCAACTTTCATCACATTGGATAATTGTGTATAATCTTATATTTTTAGAATACAAAAAATATCTTAGTGCAGAGGGTCGACTTGTAGGAATTTTAAGGAATGGTAATCAGCTGTCTAAAAATTTGTATGGAACTTAATTATGTTAGATTTACTACTTTTACTACGGACCTCGTTAAATTTTCGACTGTTCGCATAATCCTAAAATTGCCGTAGTTGGTTTTTTGCTAAACAGTACTGTAAATTTTCTAAAAATCGGTAAATATCCACTTTTTAAATTTTCGTAAATAAATCAAAATATTGAAAATTTGGAACCAACAAATCTCCTATTTCGAAATATAATAATAATAGCCATTCACGCAGAGAGATACTCTAACTACCGGTAAAAATGAGTATTTAGTATAACACACCTTAAACATCATGTAAACTAGTCATCAAGTAACAAAAAACTTTTTTAATCTCTAATCGGGTATATTTTTCTTGAGAGATTACGGTTATCCAAAAAATTTTACTAATAATACGGAAAATGTTTCTTTTTTTCCACTGGTATATAACAGAGAATATATTTCTATTATTATTATATTACTCGTAATATTTCTTATTTTCAATAAATTCTCAATCAACGGGAGATTCTTTAGGAACCATTATGTCACTTCTATACGGCACTAATAAAATTATTCAAACGATATTTTTTGTTATAATAAAACATATCATCATTAATTAAACCATAAAATATGTGGAAATGTTCATGGTAATAATTTATTTTCCTATATAATCGATTCTCATCAATTTTACATCATGTTCAACAAGTCTAACAACGTTTGATTTGTGTCTAAAATAAAATGGTAAATTCCTCTAAGAAATGTTTACTGTTAAACTGTGTTGTGTTTATTCTTCTAATATGGAAACCAATTTATGGGGTTAGCCAAAAATTAATTCAAAAATTATTACAGGCATCAACAAACTAGTAAGCTTATAATAAAATGTTTCTCACATGCAAGATTTTGTTAATTTAAACTCTTCCATTTTTAGAGCTTGCACAAAGGTCATAGTTCACAGAATGGAGAAGAATCTAGTGATAAAAATGGCGATGACCATAACAGTAATTATTATCGCTGTAGTAATAGCTGAAACAGGATCTTAGGTATTAATATGGTAAGTCAATATAACGCCATTTCAATTTGTTTTTAGAATTTATGTGAGAAATTAACAAGCAAAATTATAGTCAACTAATATTAATAAATAAAAGACGGTTTTTCCAAAAAAAAAATTTAGGTTTTCTTTTTTAATACGATTGGTCTGTATATTTTAAGGTACCGAATTTGAATCTGAGTCTATTAAACAAAATTTCCTGGTACATTAGGATATGTTAGCAAAAAATTTTGCTCATTTTGTTTCTGATTTGACATATTTATTTTAATAATTAATGATTAGCATTAAATTTATAGGATACTCAAAAATTCTTACAATCAGTCTTAAAGCTGTGACTAGTTTTTGATTAAACGACTTTTTAAATACATAAAACGAACGGAAAACGATGAAGAAAATGGGCTGTAAGATTTAAGAGAAAAACGTGTAATTTATAAATTTTATGTTTTTAATGATATGGTCGTGCATATGCAAATTTTCCCAATTTCTATACACAAAACGTTTAAAAATGCTCATTTACCTTACTTCGAAATTGGTTCGTAGGTTTGTTTACTTCTAAAGAATAAGACCTTTGGAACTTTATAACTTTTCTTACAAAGTGCAGTAGGTTTTGCTCATCTATATGCCCCTTTTACTCGAAACTAGTAATCGGCCAAGTTAATGGCCGAGTATTCAGTAACGTAAAGTTGACATGAGAATTTTATTATTTTGCTCGACCAAGAACTTTATCATTTACTGGTGAATGCTTCATTTATATTTGTTTTAGTATGGATTAATAAAAAATTTTAATAAATTCGTTATGAAATTTAAACCGTTTTTAAAAACTGCAAGTTGCTTTATCGCCAAACTAACAGATTTAGCTCAAATAATTATGAGCTCAGTAGAATATCAATGTCAACTAGTAAAATGTTTATCTGTAAGTCAAATATGTTGTCAAAAAAGTATACCAGATTACATACAGATTACAGATTACAACAAGAACTACAACGGCTACTACCATTCCATATCGTAGGCCCAGTCCTCAAGTCATCAGACCATCATGTGAGTGTATTCCTAAAGTCTATTGTCATTGCTGTGAGAGTTCTGGATGTAGCTGTGGAAATTGTATCGTAAGTAGCAATTGTTCAGTATATATAAGAGTTAGTGTTTTTATAGCATCACCATGACCTACAAAATTTCTTCCAATTTGTCCAAAGCATAATCGTTTAAATAAATCTAAAAACTTTTAGACCACTTAAAATATTAATTATAACATTAATATTTTCTAGAACTATTTGACTTAAATATGGAGTGGGTTTACTAGCGACTTGGTTTGTTCACTAGGAAAAATTACACATTATCTAACAGAAAAGCTAATACATAAAGTAGAAAGAGCGACTGAATGTAACAGTAGTTGTGAAAATTGTCTCTCACGTATTAATGTGGTAAGATATACTACTAATATTTAATTGAAATGACATAATAATAACCCAGTAAATCCATTGACACTCAAAGTTTTCTTAACATTTTTAAGAATTGCCCATATATTATTGTCACTAACAAGTATATTATAAATAAAAATACACAAATCTACCAGGCATATTTTATATTTAAATAAAAATAAATTGGATATTTATAGAAGCAAAATAACTTTATCAAAATTTACGTGATAATAAGACCCTGTTTGAAGGCCTTTTTTTTCTCACCGTGCGTAAGCTTTTTTTAAAAATTTGGTTTTACTGAGATACCTAGTTTCGGAATTGTTTTATGTTTGGCCTCTTTACCATTACACTTTCCAATGAGCAAATCCGCTTTCTTCCAGCCTGGAATTGTGTTGAGACCTTACAGTTCTACCTTAGACTGGTGATTTAATACCAAGAAACAGACTTTATAAACATGTAAGGAAACTTACGATTAGTGTTACTTCCTCAAGTAAAATATCATAACACTTAGTATTACTTAAGTTAGTAACGATCGTTGAAAATTAAACAATTTTTGTACTATTATATGATCATTTGTGATAATTATACAAATATATTCAAGCATAAATATCTATTAATTCGAATGTACACCGATTTTTTTTCTATTTAAAGAAGAATTTAGTAGTTTGCTCAAATTGAAAAAAAAAAACATTAATTATGAATACATAATAATCGAATGGAAAATAATGAATCTGTAATTATATTTATTGTAAGGAATATTACATAAAAAATTATTTTGGCGCTATTAATATTGCTTCAATATCCCGGTAACAAATAAATTTAAAACAAGTTTTATATTTATTTAGTATTATAAAAATCATCAAATAATTCTCTTTAATTACAAAACATGCTGTATAAACTATTTTTCTAATTCAAAAAAGCGTAAAAACACCGATTTTTCTTCGAACATTTTACATTTGCTCCGCTCCACATCTTTTGTTATATTGAGAATCCTAAAAACATACTTTTACTAAGAGTTTTTGTTTTTATATTCTGTAAAACATATTTAAAATAAATAATACACAGAAAAGTAAAATACAATGATGTGTAGAAGTGTTTATTGAAAAAATATAAAAGATTTTAATTTATTTTCTTTAATTGAAAGTATAACATTTAACAGAATTTCAATTTTATTTTAAACACTCGTTCGTTAAACATTTAATGAATTTCGGTAAACATTTAATCAATAAAAACTATTATTCATCCTATTGTTACGCGCATACCTAACGAACTCCGAATCATTGTTGATATTAACGATGGTATGAATTTAACTAAAACCAATGCGAACATTAAATGTCCACTAATAATTCCTTTAAATTTCAAACAAAATAGATACAAGTCCAATAAATATCTGAATGAGTAAAAAGCTACTGCAATCATGTATGTAACATCTTGATAAATGTAGGCAAGTTTCACTGTTATTGGTGTTTTAAACACAAACAATTGAATTAGATCTTTCATTAAAAGTTTAAACGCGTCAAAATTTGTAACCGTTAATTGTTTCAATTGATTATGAAAAACTTGCAAAATGTTACTGTAATTTGGTTGAATTGCTGTTGGTGGACTTTTATCAAAGAAGAAATGTCGCTTTTGTATTGTTGATATTGGTTCCATTCTTCGACCACCAGATACAACTCCCGGTTGCGGCGTCGTAAGATCAATTATAGTGGTCGACTCATTTTCGGTTGTCGTTTGCAATGGTTGAACATCTTCATCCTAAAAATTAAATCAATCAATTATTGAAAAGCTACAATACAGTTTATAATTCATTTCGAGTTTTATTTTAAATTTCCTTATGGCAAATAGAAAAAATGAAAATTAATTTAATTTATCATAGCCATTTGTTGCTTGTAAATTAAAAGCAAATAAATCAACAAAAGAGCATCATCATACCTGAACTGATATACCTAATAAAAATGTTATTAAAATTAATTTGAAAAAAATTTCAAAACTAAACATTTTTATAAAACTATTTGTAAAACCGCTGTTAACATAGATAGAAGAAATAAAGTTTTTTGGCTTCGCGTTTAATATACTAATCAACACGTAACAAGCTCAAAATTTTAATACTAATGTCTTATATATTAAGAATTAAAGAATAAATATGTGTAAACTTTCAAACAGAAAATTTATTTACAAAATCTATGTGGGTATGAACTTATTCAATTACAAATACTTTTTTTATTACTAACCAACTATAAAGCCATTAATTGATGAAGGTTTCAATAAGTATATCGTATTTTATTTTCTACCTTGATAACATGTAATTTTTCATGTCACCAGTCATTCAATTCAATAAATCTTCGACGTCATTTTATGGTTGAGTTATATTCATAAAAAATATGAATTTATAATATGAACGCTACCGAAGAAAATTATATTGGACACAATTAAAGTAGGCGAAATATTTATTAATGCGAAGTATAGTACTTGCTAGGGCCATCAAAAATTTCGTATGTAAAATTGCTTGGTCATTTGGTAAAGCAATGTAAAGTCATAATTAATCTATGAATATTAATTGATAACACTAAATAAGACGGACACATGAACCAAAATAAGAGTGTTTCTAAGAAGTTTATCTATATATAAAAAAATCAATTGCTGTTCGTTAGTCTCGCTAAAACTCGAGAATGTCTGGATCGATTTTGCTAATTTTGATCTTGAAATATTTGTGGAAATTCAGGGAAGATTTAAATGGTCAGAAACATAAATAATAAGTAACGGAAAATACTATAAACGACAATTTAATTTTCGAATACAAAATGTTCTTAGCTGTGAAACATATTTTGTCTTTTTTGAATCACATGTTACAAATCCTATTAGCAGCATTCCCATAGAAACCAAAATCTAAATTTGAAATTCAAAATAAAACTTCTTTATCTCTTCCCACTAGCAGTATGTCGAACTGTCAACTTAGATAATATATAAGAAGGTATTCTAATCCTGCAATGCATGATGGGAAATGTGTCAAGCGGTCGCGCCACCACGCGTGTGTCAAACACACTAGCCGGTATTTAAAGTATTTTCATGGTAACTCAGAATAATAACAAATATTGTTTAATAATTAATTACTGTCTAAAAAAATTATTCTCACCTTTCAATAACAACAATAAATGATAATAATTACTTTAAAACCCTTCGGAAGAAGTTTTTGAGACTTACAAAAAGTCTCTTCTTCATTTGCAGTCTGTCTATGAAAAAGTAATGAAGAGTATATTAGAAGCTGCAGATAAATCATTAGTCTTGCCGAAATGTCATGATATTTGTAAAAAAGTACTGGGCAAATTCATTTCATTACAATTCCATGTTCTCGCAAAAGACATTACAGTGCAACCGGACAATCCGAATCTTGTTGTCTTCAGATATATGCGTACGTCAACAAAAAATGTCCGTAAATAATTAAGTTTTACAATACTAGTCCTTGAAATGATTATTTTTGTACTATCTATCACATATTCTATTGTAATTTTAAATTTGTTGATTTGATAAATATTTTAAGCAATAAACTGAAAAATTTATTTTAATATATTAAAATGACTGTGTACCTTAATTACTTATCAGTTAGAATCCTAAGTCTAATTCTACCCCTAAGGGTAGAATTACATTCGCATGAAATCGATATAATATCATTAAATAAAATTGGAAAATTAACACAGCAACACGTAAACTGGGTGGATCTGCTTTAAAATATAAATTAATATCATTATTTATTCTGATTTGACTCAGCTTCATTATTTAGAGAGTTGAAAATACGTTATTATATTTTGAAAATGTTAATGTTGATTAGAAATATATGGCAAAACAACGTGTGCCGAGCCCGCTAGTAATACATAAAAACTAATATTTAAAACTGAAACTATATACTAATTGATAAATATTTCTGTGATATTATGTTCTATACAAATGGCTAAATATTGAATTCAGAAAAACCCTAAATAAATCCAATATAATTCTAAATTTCAAAGTTATCATATCTATTTAATCGAATAATGAGCTGCAATTGCAGTACAACAGAATGCATACAATAATCGTTTAATGATACCAACAAAAATTCACCTGATAAAAAAGATATGTAGAAAGAAACAAATTAAGTGGGACATACAGCGTAGGAAAAAATATTCATAATTATAAACCACCAGGAAAACTAACTGAATATTCATATTAATAAAATTTATGTAACTCATTTATTTAGTTTTCAATAAAAATTTTCATTTACATAGTGGGTTCGAAAATATTTGTATATTTGAGTAAAATATATACCGTAAGTCAACGCACAATAAGACTCTACCTTCCTCGAAACGTATTTCCTATTCATTGAAATTTATGAATTTATGTGAAACTAAATAGTTTTTAATCGCTAATAATTACTAAGCTAAGTGAAATTTGATATAGTCTATCTTCGTGAACAAAATTAATGGCAAATTGAAGTCATATTTCTGGTTCATTCTTACAAAGTATTTATAATAAAAGAAAATTCTTAATCTATAATCAATTGAAGGGTAATGAATTAATTATAGACAAAAATATTTTCTTTTATTTTAAAGGCTTTTAAAGTTCAAAATTCAAGCATATTTATATGGCTAAATTCATCAAATAATACAATTTTGAAAAATCTTCAATATAATAATGAATCTAATCTACCAATGATTATTAGTAATTGAGCGTGCTTGTACTATGTTATAGATCTGTCCAAGGATGCTTCATAGATATTTATTAATTTAGTGTGCTTTGCATCTTAGGCTATATGCACATAAATATTCATAAAATTTGATATTCTAGGACTTTATAGATATACAATGATTAATACAGAGTCAAACAACAGGAATGAAATATGAATGCAGAAGGTGCACTTAATCCCTCAAAATAAATAAGGTATTGAAACAATATGCTGAAAAGTTGTAAAGAAGGATATGGGATTTCGGGTCATCGAGTAATTGTTGCAACCCTGCACCTCAACGTAGTAAATACGCCTTCCATAACTTTTTCCTCTTAATCAGGATATTTCTTCATTAAATCATCAATATTACATTCTGTAAGCATAAGTTTTTGTAAAGACAAAAATTTTATAAAATTTTAACCCAATGTTAACATACTTACGTATATTGAGTAGTATATGAAGTAGGAACTATTTACAAAATATAAATATTTTTACTTAGTAGGCGCTTATAGAATTTCGTGTTTTAGTTATCAGAACTAAAGCACGCTGTAAAACTTGTACCTACGTATAAACACAATGAATAGCAAATATGTTATAAATTTGTAGATATTAAACATATTTTTAATTAACAGAACATACATTTTTACTAATCAAATTAAATACAATAAATTTTAAAATATTAAAGTTGAGTTGTATGAATGTTTAGATAGACAGACCAATTAATTCATTCACTTGAAAATCAAGTCAATTAGTTTATTCAAACTAATATATTGAAATATTTCTAATAAATCCTTGCTCAATATCTACAACTTAAACAAAAATGTTATTAATGAACTCAAAAATTAAAATTTCTTTCTTCTTTACCAACAAAATAATAAAAATATTTAAAATAGTAATATCTCACCAATTTAAATATCAAATATTAATGCCTCCGTTTTATCTTACATGCTTTATATTAGCATAATTTGTCTCCATTTAACGGAATCCTTCATATTAATTTTAACGCATTTTCAAACGTCAAAATTATGGCCAAAAATTAAAAAAATTCGTTGAAAATTCTAGTATAAAACTCATGATACTGGAAAATTTATTAATTCGATTCTATATAGAAATTTGAATTATGTTCGGAAAGATATACTAATTTAACTACTAAAAATAAAAACGCAATCCACAAATACTAAAAAATTACTGTCAGGTCATAATTAAAACAATATACCATGAGTGCAAATACATATATTTATACGGACGGACCAGCAACAGGCGCTGGCTGTTCATTTGCCTCAGAAAATAACAAACATAAATACGCTCTAAACAAGTGAGCATCGAGCAGAAAAATCGCTTTACATCAGAATAAATTTCTTTAAAAAAGCCCCTGAATACGTTCAATCTACAAAACTATCCTTTACACTTTATATTAACTGATGATTAGGCGTTCTAGAGTCGGTTATCAATAAAAAAAATCCAAAAAGTGCTATTATACAACAAATACAGAATGTTACAATAACATCAAAACTGTACCTGAGAAAACGACTAAGTAACTTTGGTGTTCCGGACACGAACGTATTTATATATATATATATATATATATATATATATATATATATATATATATATATATATATATATATATATATATATATATATATATCAATGAGCAAGAAGGCAAAGTTGCAAGGGAGGTACAATACGGAGGATTTCCTACCTCTCACATTGCTCACGCTTTCTAAAGAGAAGCTCCCCATTTCTCAGGGACTGGATCTAAAGAAATATTCCTAAACTAAAATGTATTACACTTGCATGTTCACCAAGGTCTATCAGCCATCAGTGTGATAGAAAATTCGAATTTGAATACGCATTGGTCTGTCCAGAATAATATTTGAACTTACCTGTTGATTCGGATGCTACAAATTTTACTGGTACCATTCTTTCTACTAATAGAAATCAAATAATTAATTTGTCGATACAACTGGTAAACGTAATGAAAAATGCTTTTAAATTTTAAAAATCTCTTGCGTTTTTTTCCTGAGTTACTACGAATAACAGCGATGGGTGCATACTAACTGTGTACACACGTGTATAATATAATTTATGATTTCGGTTTTCGTGGTGAATAGAATTCTGATCCGAAATTTGTAGAAACATGCTTCCTATGTAATACCGGGTATTTCAAATAAAGTGAGTCTTAATTGTGAATATGAAATTCAGTATTTGGATAATACTGTTTCAGTAAAAACAATTAAGACAAGATATACCAATTTTTTATATACAGCATACATACAATATACTATATAATCACCTAATTAATTCATTTACGCTGCCTATGAACCGGCCGAACCCGAATTACGATAACTTAAAAACGAAGAGCAAATATGGTTTACCTTTTGGTAGTTATATAAAAGGTATAACATATATCAGAACTATTTTTGAGAGCTACGCCATACTCGTAAAATTCTTTTTATCGACAGATAAAGCTTCTTCAAAATGTTATTTACAAGAAAACGTGCTATTTCTTTAATTTGAATTGTTATTTTGAATGGAATTCAAAAAAACTTTAATTTGGAAGTAGTACTCAATTTTCAGGTGTATCAAATACCCTGTATAACTATTTTAGAAATTACATTTTATAATAATAAATTCAAACTGTGAATTAAAATATAAAATTGTTTGTATCATTCTTACATAATCAAACAAAGCATGAAAATTTTATAAATCGATAATTACTCTACTAAAATGGATATTGAATATTGCAATACGTATTAAACACCAAACATATAAATAGTGTAATTTCATTCCATTTTGTTAACAATTTGATTAAATAATATCGGCTAGTAACTTATAAGACAACAAAATGTTTACCCAAAAATTTGCTACATTTTTATTGTTTGCGTTATGTTGTTACGATTTATTAACGTTTTGTGTTGCAACGTGGTCAGAAGACATTGCTCAGAGTCAGTTTTATACAACCGGTAAGTGATTGATTTTTTCGAAATATTAGAAGAAAGCGAATACAACTGAACTTTTGAACCCTCTTTCAAATAACTATGTTCCTATTTTTTGCGAGATAATTATATCCTGGATTATTAAAAACTATTTTTTCGCAATTTCTAAATCAAATAAGGTAAGAAAAAAAAATTTTTTTTTTTAAGTTTTCTACGAGTTTTTCCAAACTTCGTTTTTTAAACTCAGTTATTCAAATTTGAAATTTTTAAATCAAAAAATTTAGTTTTTCTTGGACATTAAAGTTTTTTCGAACTAGTTTACATAGATTTTTTAAGGAATTGAGATTGGTATTTCAAAAATAGAATCGGAAAATAATAATCACGCATTAAATTTTCCATGATTTTTGATGATAAGTATTATTTACACATTAAATTAATTTATAAATTATGTATTTCAGGAAATGTAGATGTACCTGTTAATGGCGTACACGTACGCTACGAGACAGTCCGACCATCATTATTGACGCTTATATGGAAAGGACTTTGGATAGTACCAACTTTAATTCTGTCAAGACTGGGTTTAGTCTCCGAGCAAAAAGTTTCAGGTGCGTTCTACCACAATAAAAAATAATTCATTTTTAATAATAATTATAATGATAATTCAAAATATTACTTAAATAATGTAGGTAATGCTTATTCAAAAAATTTAATATTCTTTTAACTGCAACTTAATTTTTTTTACAGAATTAGCTTCATTTTTTATTTCATATGGAATTGAAACATTAAGAAGATTCTTATCCTAAGAACGTTAACTGTTTTGTAGTAAATTGCTTGCAGAATACGCGATATTAATAAAATTTTATTATTTTATCTGAAATAACATTGTTTTTTTTTTTATATTTTGTTTTTTATTTATTTTTTTTTTATATACAATAGAATTTTGGTGTAAGTATTCATAGAATCACTAATTGTCAATTTTAATATATCTGCCCATCATTACAAAAAACTCCAAAAAAAAATGTTCATTTAATGCAACAACAACAAAAATTGATTGAAATATTTTATCGCAAACTGTTAGATTTGCTACAATTTCAGCTCAAATTGATCTAATGAATATAATTATTATATATTATTTTGTAACAAACTTTGAACATATCCCAGAATATTAATCATCAAAAGTAGATCTAACATTGATACCAAACCATTTATCAAGTATTCAAACAATTGACTCTTCAAAAAGACCTCCTTAAGATATCTCTTTATAATTTCGTAATGACTTTTTTTACAAGAACCCATAATTAAATGCTCTTTTTTTGTAAACATACTTGTATTCCAAGTTTAGTAAGAAGTCAGGAATATAAACTTTGTAAGAAGCCTTCAGAGATCTTTTAAAAGTCTTTTTTTTCGTTTTTCTTCTGAAATCAGAATGATTATCTCAGAAAACATTCATTTCGCAAAAATTTAGAATTGTGAGTTGATTTACAAGTCGTTTTTACGAGATTTTTGAGAAGTGAGAAGTATTAAGTCTTTAAAAAGTGTTCGCCTGGAGCCTAAGTGTATTCATGAAAAATTATTTAGTTTATAAATTTAATTAAATTTTTAATGCTAGTATTCTTATTTATGAAGTCTCTTAAAAGAAATCTTCAAGCATTTATATTTATGAAGTCAAAGATAAGAATTCATACGACATTCTGATTTACGTATATGTCTTAAGTTGCTCTGTAAGTGGCACATCCAACGTCTAAAAGACTTCTTAAAGGGATGCTTTTAACGAATTCGTAAAGTATACTTACTGAAGTCATATTGCTATTTAGGATTTTAATATACCTACTCGATTAACATGAGCAATGCTGTTTTTATAGACCAAATCTTGCAACATTTATTAAAAGATTGCTACGACTGCCTTTGATAAAAACATATTTCTATATACAAATCAAGAGGCAAAATACCTACACTTATTGCAGACTAGAAGCTTTAGAATGGTCTGAGTAAAAGCTTCAAATTTTGATAGGGTATGAGTCATAGCATCGTAACATGCTTAGTACGGTTACCACATTCTGGAAGATTCCAATTCAACATATCGTTATTATATATTAAAAAGGGGTAACAGTTAAGTTGAGTTAAAAAGGGTAAGGGCTAACAACATTTCAAATAAAAAGTAGTAATCAGTTTTTGTACACTTTTATCTTTCACACACACTGATGTAAAACTTAGATGATTTTAATTTGGGTGTGAATGTGTATGTCTATTAATTTCTACACACTCTGCTATGTTAATGGGGAGCATCCTTTTATTAGTAGTAAACGTAAGTAAAAAATCGAATTTTGTGCGTAATGTCACTCATATAAATCACATTTATCCGACAAGCTAGCAGAGTAAAGAATTCAAAATTGAATTTAAATATGCTCAAAATTAATTGCTTTCACGTACTGCAAAATTAAATGAAGTGCCCCAATTACTAATTATCACCATGACAGAGCAATTCTGAAATAAAAACTATAATAATATAATTTAAGTACTGAAATTAATTGCATTTCAGTTGGATTCTTTTATGGTGTGCCTTCATTAAATCAGTTTATCAAAATTACCCAAAATACGTGAACTGCTAGTTTGACACTTTTTTCAACTCAGATTCATGTCTCACAGATTTTTTTATTTATTTAATTTACCAAATGATACAAAAGTACAAAGGTATAGTGAGTACAAAAACAACAAAGTTTCCTTAAGAACTAAAACTTAAACTATATAGGCATTGCATTATAAATTAATATACTATTTCAACTCATTTTTAATTTTCGGTATGCTTTCAATATTTTTTAATTCTTCAGGAAGATTATTGTACAGTTCACTGCCAAGAATCTCTGGAGAGCTTTTATATTTTTGCAAGCTATAAGTTGTAACGTGTAAATCATTATATTGTCGCGTATCATTTCTTATTTGCAATCGATGTTATATATTTTTAATAAATAGTAAGAGTTCATTGTAATGTATGCCATAAAACGTTAATAATTTATTTTTCTTAAATTTTGTTATTGTAATATAAATATTCGAGATCAATCCCAACATAGTCTCCACAATATAACGCAATACTTCATGACACTATGTATAAACTCATAATCTACAGACAATTATGAGTTATATAAGTTTATTTAAGCTTTTTTGGAATAAACATAAGCAGTGCTTAAATTTTTACACACTGTGTCAACAGGCTGATACCATTTCATTCCATCATCTAATATTATTCCTAAAAATTTCAATTCGTTTTATTTCTAAAAAGTAAAAATATTGTCTTAGTCATATTTATGATTAAGTGATAATTTATGCACCATTCAACAAAATTTTCATTTACTTTATTATTTTATTTACCAAAATTATCGAAAGATAATATAACAGCGTTGTCATCCGCATACAGGAATAATTTCCCATAGAGAATATAAGACGGAAGGTCATTTATGTATATCAAAAAAGCAATACCCCAATATTTGAGTCCGATGGAACTCCACATTTGAGCCCTAAGGTTGACACAGAATAAGAATGATTTAATATATGCAACATCGGTTATTATTTTCCTAATATCCAAAGAGTTTCTAATTTCTTTTACAAAAATTCCAGAGATAATCCTTTTTAAAAGCTTTTTTACCGTTTAAAAACTGAAATTTGTATAATATTTTTGTACTTATTATCTTCTTTATCAATTAATATACAATGCGAGCAATACATTTATTGAGTTCGATCGCGACATATAATTGAATTTAATTCTTTGGACTATTTTTAATTAGCATCCATAAAATACTATAAATATCCAATATATACAGTTATATATGTTTACATGTAGGTCTTCTAATAATATGTATTGTTATTTCCTATATGTATTTATTAGCCAAATTTGAGCTAAAAATGTGGAGAAATCAAACATTTTACGAAAAGATGTTTTAAACAAAACTTTTTTGTTTCAAAACAATAATCATTTTTTGTATTTGATTTTTCTTATATCTTTTATAGTTTAAAAGTTGGGTGAAGGATCTATTAGACCCAATAAACCAATTTTGTCACAAATTTTAGCTCACTTTTATGAATACAATATGTCCCCAAAATTTCGGCTCGCTTTGTCTTTATGTTTTTTAGTTATTTTGATAACGAAAGGGCGGGCGGACATTCGGAAATGGACTAATTTGGAGTTTCCTTACCAAAATTAGGTAGCGTTACTAACTATAGACTAAAATTAGTATACACTGATATATTATATATGTCGAGTAGGTATAGTATATTTTAGTGTAGTAAAATAAATCAAAATGATACCTGGTCATATAGTTATAATTATTGCATTTTAATCGATCATGCGTAATTTAATATATTTCTTCTTTATTCTATTAAAATATAATTAAGTACTGCATATGTTTGAAATAAAAGCTATAACAACGAATTGATTAAACACAAATCATATTTGGCGAGGCGTTAACAAATCTAATCAAATCATCAGCAATTTAAAATAATAAAGAAATAAAATTTTATTAAAAATAAGAATTATTGATAGCTCTTAAAAATAATTATTAAAATTTTATTGTTATAATAAAAAAAAAAAGGTACTGAGTATTTAAATGTGGGAGACACGTTGCCAGTATATTGTTTAGTTTTAATACAATATTGAATTTCGTATTTTAAATACTTTTAGAAAAAAGTTTTTATATAAAAGTAAACTTTTATAAAAATCAAGCTACTATTCATATTCACATATCCATAACTTAAAAATTATCTACAAAAATAATTTGCCTTGAATTCAGTTTTAGTATTATTGCTTAACCTCTTAATATGAATACATTATATTTGTTAACAATAATCCTCGTGTTTACAGTATTTTATACTGCAACGCCGGTAAGTAAATCTATTTTAATCTTTAAATCTTTAAGCTATTAATCGTTATATAAATAAAGTAGATTGAAATCAAATGTGAAATAAATAATAAGTGATTTATTTGTACTTTAACTGAGTAATTTCAAAATTGGTCATTTCTGAATTTGAGAAAAAATTGAATCTTAAAAAGCAGGATATGAAACAATTTTTATATTTATACTAATATTACAAACATTTGTAATTTAATGTAACGAATGAACTTAAAAATTACATGACCGATTTGAAAATTATTTCACCGTTAGCAATCAGCACAATCTCCAGGTGAGATAGGCTTCTTTTTAACCCTGTATTCCTAGGCAAACTGGAACTACGCGGGTGAAACTGCGTAACGTTCGTGGTGAATAATAACCTAAAAAATAATTTTTAGTTTATATTTCGACCAAAAATTCGTTCGCCCTTGTGAAACCTCGTGTCGTCCACTAGTTTATACTATTGTTAAAAGTAAACTTAAAATTACAGCAATTACATTTTGAGGTCAACGTCATTAATATATTTTTCTAGAAGTCAACTTCAAAGATAATTGACAACAGACAATTGAAAAAAAATGTTTTTTAAATAAAATTATTTAATTTTTGTGATGCAAATATCGAGCAAAAACTGTTTTATACGTCTTGTACACTTTACACCTGTGCTGTCCATTCAATAAAGGTTTATAAAAGATTAAAAATGCCCATTATTTTAATTTAGAATACATTTTATTGAAAAAAGAATATATCACTTATTCTAAAAGCAATTCGATTTAAATACAACACTTCCAGCCATTATTTAAACGAGCAGTTACACAACATTTATATTTTCTAAGACAATAAAAATTAAAAATATTTCGCAGAATCATTTTCTACAAACGAACATTGTCCATTTTTAAGAAAATATTTTTACAAATTTATAAACAATTAAATTATTTCAAGCTTTTATTTTGTTTCACCTGCCCTAGTATCTGGGAGTATGGATTCAAATTTTATAAGTAAGATTGTAACTATTTTCTAATGCTCGATTGAAGATTACGATTGTGCTAAAATTATGCATACGTATGAAAATCGAATGACACTACAATATTATGCCATAATATAATACAAAAATAGATGTGCAGTAAAGCTTCATTCTTTAATTTGTTTCCACCATATTTAGATAAATACAACTTTTTATATAAAAAAAAAAAAATCTTATTTATAGTATTCTTTTTTATAAACAGGTTAATGGTTTTGCATTAGCGAGAGTCGGTGGCGACTTAGTTCACTTTGGATTAACATCAATTATTGGAGTTTTTATAAATATTCTAAAATTCGCTAGTATAGTCATAGTAAACGTCACTAGACTTTTATTTTACCCAAAATATGTTTTCTCAGCGATAGTGAAATTACTTTTATTTGGTCCAATTATCGTTACTTGGAGAATAGCAAGATTTTTTATGGAAATATTCTTTGATAAATTAATTCATTAAAAACAAATTCAAATTAAATACGATTTGTAAAATAGAAATTATTTACAATAATTTATTTAATATTATTTGTTACGTTTTTATTAATATACAAAATATATGAAAATTTTATGAATAAAGTTTGTTATTTATATTGCTTTACCTTACATTACCTAATAAGAACATACGGATATCCTTATAAAAAAACAAGTGAGGATAACAACTGATAGTGTAAACTGTTTAGATACTCGGCACGTAGTTGAGTATCAATGCTTGAATTATTTTTAATCATTGTATAAATAAAATGTATCCAGTACTTATCTATACAGTTATAAGTATAGTCAAATCCAAAAAAAATGCCTGAATCTGTTTATTTAAGATTACAAAATACACGCTTCCAATGGTGTTTTAAAGTCTTTATCTCATATACATTTGTTAATCTAAGTATAAAGTTCATTTTGAATAAAAAAAAAATACATCATAAAAAGCGTGTATTTAAACAACTTACAAAAAAAAATTTCTTGCAAAAGTTGTTTGTTTTATAAAAACAAACATTTTTTGAATTTTCAGATTTATATTTTATCTTTGACGGTTTAAAATTTGGTTTATCCCATCTTATGAACCTAATAAACTGATTTAAACTCACTTTAAAATTTAATGTCATTAATCGAAAATACCTTGACAAAAGTGAAACCGATCAAAATCGTTAATTCAAACATTAATCAAACAGAACAATTTATAGGGCACAAAAACCAAAAACTACAATGATATGAAATAT
This sequence comes from Chrysopa pallens, assembly GCA_020423425.1. Taxonomy (NCBI): domain Eukaryota; kingdom Metazoa; phylum Arthropoda; class Insecta; order Neuroptera; family Chrysopidae; genus Chrysopa; species Chrysopa pallens. Next base: position 66,444,332 of record CM035592.1, read on the forward strand.
AATAATAAAATTACAAGAATTTTTATGATATTCGCCTTTTCAAAACTAATGATTAAAAATATGTAGTAAATTCATAACGTATTTAATATGTTTTATCAATGGCTGAGAAATATGATGATTTGATTTAATCTTTAAGTAAAATATATTGAGTACGAATTATTGTGCATAACAAATCAATTACTAACATTTTTCTCCAGATTGTGCCACAATTTGATAACTCTTCTTATTTTAAATTTAATATAAAAATTATATAGTATATTGAATTAAGATTACACCGAAATCAGGTGCAATCTACATCGTGTGGTATGGGAAATCTTTTCCAGAAAAGCAGGAAAAAGGATTTTGAGATTGTAAGGATAAAGTTGTGAATAGTCTGGTGACTAGTTTCTCTGTGGAGAGCTTCACGACAGATACACGACTTGTAAAGTCGATGCTCTAAACGTTCGTCCTATTTTCACTTGAGGCTGAGTAATGGGTATAATCCCGCAAAGGATGCTTTTCCCAGGACCAGATTTTTTTTTACGTTCTGTGTCTAGTTCAACTGTCCTTGGAGGGTTATTCCCAGATACACAACACTTTGAGCTTAAAGAACCCGGTGGTCTAGCAGCCTAAAATTTTAGCAGCTTTAAATAATTTTTTCTATATGATGCTAACGACTAACGCTTTCAAATTTTTTTGATTACTTATTAACTACATAAAAAGGAAAATTAAAAAATATAAAATTTTAAAAAAATGGCGGATTTTTAATTACTATAAGTTTAGTTATCTCAGGAACTAGAATGAAAAAAAATAGTTTTTAACGAAATGGTGCATTGTTAAAAGGACAAGTCTGAAAACGACCCGTCATTTCATTGTTTTCTAAATAAATAAAAATAGAAATATTTTTCGGAAAATTTTTTTTTTTTTTTTGTTCCGAGAAGAGCCAGTACTATTCGGTCGAGTAGTTGTTTCGAGATAAACGCGGTTAAAGTATCAAGTAAGTATATTGTTAAGAAATTGAATTAAAATGTACTTACAAGTAAACAGCGATCCCAGAACCATAGAGGATACCCTCCGTCTTCTCAAAATCTTCATTTTCTTTACTTTTAAAACGATCAGATCTTGCCTATTTGGAATCGCTGGTATTCTAACGAACAGTGTTATGAATTCGTCGCTCGTCACGATCTTGGGCTAGTTTATCGGCATATTGGCCGCTTTTGATGCCCATTACGTCCATAATCTTCAAAATAGCGTTGAGCCTTTCATTAAATGTCAAGCAGCACAATATGCAGTTATGTCCATAATTTTTTTGTCTGAAAACTGATGCTTCGGTGCAAGTTACCAGACACAAGAATTGGAATTATTATTGTTATTTTGAGTATTATTTCCGAGACATATTTTCAATAGAGTTTCATCAGTTAGAGCCCTCTTATATAACTCTTAAAACTAAAATATTTCCACTTAAATTTATACATTAGTGTAAGCCAGGTATATGAACCTGAGCACCTGCAATTAACGAACAATAGAACCCGAGCAAGCGGTTCTTCTACCTACCTGACCTTTTAAGGGACTGTAAATCCAAAAATACTCGGAATTTCGTCACCAAATTTCAATAGTATATTCATAAGTTACTATACGTTCAGAATATAAGTAAAAAAATCTATTTTTCGAAAATTCTAGACCACTGAGCCCGTTTTACTGAATTCGCGTGTCGAACATATTCAATTCAAGTGGGTAGGAGAAAAATTTATTCTTTCTAATGAAAAGGATAGATTGGGTCTTAGATTGGGTATTGGGTCTTAGTCGGCGAAGAGAGCAGTGTCATCAGTAGCTCGATCCCTCGAGATATCGTTGATATAAAATAAAAATAGGCAAGGTCCAAGCAAAGATCCTTGATGTACACCAGCTTCGACACAGTATTGGTTCGATATTTGTTGGATATACACTTTGTTGGATATATGAATGATTCATTTTTGTGTGCGTTACATATAACTGCATAAACCATTTTTTATTACATTAAAATAATTTTGCAAATTGTGACTCTTGTAACATTTTGATGTTTCGCCATTTAAAACAATACAAATATATGATAAACGAAATATGAAGTATAATATTTCGATTTATGTAGGTTCAAAACATAAAATTGTTTAGCAATGCACAATAAAATATTTATTTAAACTTATTTTACGATTTCAAAATGGTTCTGTATATTAATTTTTATATAAGTAATAATAAACGTTAAATTTTATTAAAAATAATTATTTATATTTAAATACAATTGAATGTATTATTGTTTATGGATAAACAAAAGGTCATTTTACTTGATGGGTAATGAGTACGGATAGTTCGATAATGTTTTATCCACCATTACTAAAAACTCGACCATTCCATTTAGGTATCGTTGTCCTGACAAATAATTTTTATCCCGTAATTAGATACATTTGCCTTACTACTATGGATAGTTTAATGGTAAGTACTAAAGGTTCACTGTTGGACAGTTTATATGCATGTAGACGGAATTTTCTTGAATTAAGTTACAATTTTCTGTCGATATTATAAAAGAGAAATACATCAAAAATGAAAAATAGCTATAACGCCCTGAATAATTATAATTATTATTATTCCTTTATTTAAAATTAAAATGAAATTATATAAGTTTAGAATTAAATAAGTTTATAATTTAACAAAAAAAATAATAAAAATAAAGATACGGAATCCTGGGAAATATTTTGGTAAATTTTTTCTTTTATAAGTTTCTTTTTTGAACTTTGTTAGTTATCTCATACAATTATGACATCAAAAATAATTTATTAGACAGTAACAAGTATACAATTGGTATCTTGTATATTCTATATCTGTGGTATCTTGTACATATATATTAATGATATTTATTGATTGTTTTTATATTTTCCAATAAAAACCATAAACTTAAGATCAGAGTGATTCAAACAAAAATTGTATTTAGTCATAATTTGTAATTTTTTATTTAAATAAAATGTCCATCAATAAAATGAATAACAAGACATTGTTGTTAACTTATTTACTATTATTAATTTTTGAGGTAATTACAAAAGTTTGTCTAAATATTTTAAATTTATTGTGATGTTTCGTGAATTAATAAAGCATTTATTTTTTTTATTAATATCTACACAGATTCATTCAGCTCGCTGTAATGCTATTCATAATAACGGTAAGTAAAATCAATTAATGTTATGAATATGGGTTAATAGATAGAATAAACAAACACGTTGTTTTTTAATTTTTGCAAATATTTTCCATTGTTTAATATGTTGAAAATAATAAAATAAAATTCGGATCATAGACCAGAGTAGAAGCCTTAAAAACTGATAAAAAGTTGAAGAAAATTATAGTAGGATGAAACCCATTGGTAACGCAAGATAATATGATAAAAATGAAAGGAAAAATAAATTACGGGCGATCTGAGTTCGGGAAGTGTGGAAGGGGTGAGTTTTTAAGGGTAAAACACGGTTTATTTCGATTTCTGGCAAAAGTAAAAGTCCTGTGGAAAAAAGTCAAATGGCAAAGTTGTAGGTAATAAAAAGATCTACAACTTTTGTATTAACACTTTTTTCACCTATCCTCAAAATTTTTCGATTGAAAATCGGGTGCTTTTTCGATATTTATTCAAAATAAGATGAAAAAATAAATATTCTAAAACAAAAAAATTATAGTGTATTTGGAACTTAAAAAGGTAAGTTTTCACGAAATTTCGGAGAAAAAAAATAAAATACCTAAAACTTGGTTATTTTAATTTTCACATAAATTTTGAGGTTATGTGAAAAAAGTGTAAATACAAATGCTGTAGATCTTTATATTACATACAACTTTGCTTTTTAACTTTTTTCCATAGGACTTGTAGTTTTTCCGAAAATTCAGATAAACGGAATTTTACCCTTAAAAACTCACCCCCGCCCCTACTTCCCGAACTCAGATCGCCTGTAATTTATTTTTCCATTCTTTTTTATTATATTATCTTCCGTTTCCAATTGGTTTCATTCTACTATAATTTTTTTTGTTTTCAAAAATTATCAACCCTGGTATATCAGTGTAAAAAATTAATCGTGATTTACGTGTATTAAAAATGAAAAAAAAAATCTTAGATACAAAATAAAATTGGAAAATTTGTAAATTCAAAATCCAATCTTTTGATATAGCTTTGATTTTTTAGTTTTCAGAATATGAAAAATATTTTTTTTGCATTGCTCAAAGTATAAAAATTTAAATATTTAGTAAAATAACATATGATTTTCAGATAATGATATTGAGGAAATTTTTTTTAACAAAAGGCAAATAAACGAAGACAATGTAGAAATACCATTAATGTTATCGAATAAACTATCAGGTATGAAATTCATGAATATTGTATTTTTATTTAATATCAATTGGAACTGAGCGTTTGGGATTTTTTATGGGCGATTTAGATTCTTACTTTGGATTAAATAGACCTGAATTAGAAAAACGAGCAGCATATGGTTTTGATGCCAAAAGACCGTTATTTTTAAATGGAAACTCTGGAACAAATCCTTTTTACGCAATGGATAATACACCAAATCTAACTCCAAATATAATCTATCGTCGATTTATTGGTAAGAAAAATGTTGAATAATGTAGTAATGATAATATTTATAACATAATACCACTTTAGTTGTCTGGAGACTAATTAATTTTAAGAAATACGTAAAAAAGAACCTACCTTAGCAAAATTTGTCTTTATATAATTACTCTTAGATGAAAAATTGATTCGTTGGAGCCGACTTCAGAAGATAATTTGTCATAAGGGAATTATTTAGAAGAGTCTCTAATTTAAATTATTTTTACTTGCATATCTTTTTGTAGAAATCCACTCATTTTTATAAGCAAATACTTATTTATATTAAACTTAAGCAATAGAAATTTTCAATAAAAGTCAAAGTATTGCTGGAAGTTCTCAAAAACCACATTAAAAAATTTATTTAACTCAACGATAGGATACAGAAAAGAAATTTTGCGAAGACTTATATAATTATATGCATTTTTAATGATAATTTACTCCCTGAAATTACATAAATAGGTATTTTTTAAAACTGAAGGAACTGTAATTTTGGACATTTCAGTTTATTCAGTACATTATAACCTATTATTTGACTTAAAATATAAATTCCAACTTACTTAAAAATGCAAGTTTCTTATTTTCCTATTAAGTTTATGTGTAAAATATCTAGAGTCATCGATTGAAGATTCACAACCCGAGGCAAAGTTTAATGACAATATGTCATCTTATTCAAAAAGACAAACTTATTCTTTAGAAGCAGACGATGATCAACCCAGCCTTGTTGAAATGCTACTCGATGGAGTTTTAGGTAAGAATTATAATTACTTTTTCTAATTTCAGTATATGGGCTATTTTCACATTTACTACCATCGCAGTAACAAGGCGAACTGAATCATTCAATCGAACACCATAGTAAAAAATTTTTTTTGCTAGAACAAGTTACGGTACTTACGACTTTCTAGGCTAAGATAGGAATAAATTTGAAATCTATATGCTATAATTTGAACTTGATTTTAAAATAAAATTTATGTATGGACAGTTATTTCAATATTTAAAATTTAAAATTTAAAATTTATGATTACTATGAATACAAGCGAATTGTTTTTATATTGTGTGTTTATCAACTTTTGTTGTATTAACATTGCTGTGATGAAGTTGATAGCTCATCCGACTAGCAATGTGGTCCCAAGCTCAACCCCTTGTAGATGTATAATGTTTTCAACATTTACTATCTTTCAATTAAATATTTCTTAATGATTCTATCCAAAGTACGAGTAATTGAAATCTTTATACTTTTTAACCCTCATTGTATTTGGAAAAGTAGTGAAGGCTCTTGGGTTTACAAGAGATAGTGTTTTTCTTGGGCTTATTATAATTTTCTCAACACTCATTAATGGGAATTTTATTGTGTAGGAACCGCTACAACAGCAGAGGAAAAAGAAGATACAAACAGTTCAAACGAAAGACGAAATATGCCAAAGAGTAATGAAAGTATATTACGTTCACAAAATCAAAGAATCACACCAGCAGTAACATCTTCGAACTCAGAGGAAATTAATGAAAGAGTAAATGTAGATTCCTTTCCAGCAGGTGAGCGTTCGTTTCGAATAGCTTCAAGAGTCTTTGATAAGATAAAAAGAACCATATTCAATGTTTTAAAAAGAATATTTACTATTATCTATAATAAATTAAACAGCGCATACTCATTTATTTTTAAAACTTTTGGTCCAAGACTATATTCCAGATCATTACAATCTGTGATATCAACATTTTTTTAAATCAAGGATTTTTATTGTAAATAGTCTAATATACTCAAAATGTAGTTACAAATTTTGATGTTTTACATATTTCTTTATAACTAAATACAACCTAATAATATTTGCAACTTCATTCCCGTGATTCTCTTTTTTATGGTTTTTACCACATATCATATTTAAATAAATACTTTATTATTATTATCTATTATTGCATTCAACTTTTGTTTTATTTATCCTTTGTCTATTGATCATTTTTGTAAACTTTACACCTTACACTAGGGTGCCATTTTTTATAACGAAAGTAAGTAAAATTTTTTAATTAGTTTCAATACCAAATATTCTATCCATAATTTTATATAATCATTACTATCATTACTAACATCACTACTTTTTTTCACACAGATCATTTCAAATTTTTACACTGATTTGTGTGTGACATGCAGATGTTTTTACTGTCATTTGAGAAAATACGCTAAATATGAAGTGTTCAATCAATTAACATATGTATAAAACTGAAATATTATCTATTTTGGGACACGAGACGAATTCGAAACATAATTCTTGAAAAAAATCTGTATTTACTTCTTAATCTATCTTAATAAAATTATTACATAAACAGTGAAATGTTTTGATCAATATCACCAAAACCAATTCAAAATTAATTGGAAAAATGAAGATAATATTCAAATAAATTCTGGTGATTTTTTTTTATCGTGTGATCAAATAATTTAAAACCAATTATTTCCACTGCAAATTTGTTTAGTATTATCTAAAAAAAATTCAAAAAGTCTGTTAAGGCGATCAATACACAATAGAGTCAACGTTGGCTAAGAAAAAGTTTTACTGCAAATTTGTACTTTTATAACTATAAGGTTTTTTTCTATTGCGAAAGTTACGAATTAGCAAGAAATAGCTTTTTTTACAAAAAGGACAGTTTCAAGTGTAGTTGGACAAGTAGGGGCAGTTGACATCTTTAATTAAAGAAGGGTGAATATATTAACTATGGAGTTCAAATGTTATAAAGAGATACTTTCCTCACTGAATAATATTTTCTCCCTTATTTGGATAAAACTCAAAATCTTAAAAGGAACCACAGTTTCAAAGTTTAAGTAAAGGATCTAAAGAATTTCTTTCTGTTTCCGCACTGTTGACGGCACGATAAATAGCTAATGGTGTATAGCTTATGCTTAATTGTCATTTTCGCCACATCTAACTTACTCTAAAAAAAGCTGTTTTTAGAAAATTCTTCGTTCGGGTATTTTATGATATACTCAAGCAATAACATTACTCAGTTTATACTCCTACCTCGGCTGTTATTAGTTAGGAAACATTGACAATTTACGCACTTGTATATTTAAATCTAACTGAGACCTCTGAGACGACGTAGTATATAATTTCAGTTTATAATTTCATCAACTTATATTTACTCTCTAAAACTGAAATGTTTTTTGCATCTTGACTCTTCGACCGTATTTTGATACTTCCGGCTTTCGTATATTAAAAATGAAAAATTCAGGCAAAAATGCTTTCTTACCGTCCCCGTATTGACACAAACTGTTATCCTAATTTTTATGCCAATAAGTCATAAATCGTTTAAGAGTATCGTCTGAACATTACATACGAGCTCCATTAAATTATATAAAGAAAGTTAAATCAGGATGTCAAAAACTACCTTCTTAAACAATAATCCAATAATAATTGAATTATTGCATTAATCAAATGACAAATGGATTGGATTCACAATACCTTTCAAGGAAATAGATCCCGATATCTTTATTACATTGATATCCTGGCTTATATTATTCATCTAGTATTGGGTCGAGTTAAAAATGTTATTTTAAATATTTCGAGGTGTCACTGATTATGTTGTATACTTGCATTTTTTGTAAGTTTTAAATCATTTTCTAGAAAATATGATTGTCTATTTAAGCTCCAATGGAAGAAAGTATCTTTCATTGGAAATTATTTTCGAAGATATTGTGCATTCCATTATTCCAATAAAAGATAGAAAAACTGTACGAAGAGGATTAAGTGATGACGTCTGATCAACATTATTTCTCGCTCTTGAATATTTCATAACATCTGTTAGTTACCAGCTTTTAGAATAATATTTTGTATGCCTAGTTTGCGTCAATATTTTTTATAAATAAATTCCTGAAGTTTATTTTTTTTGATAATTTCCCATTATACTCATCCTGTAATGCATCCAAATACAAGTATCTTAGAAACAGTATCTAGATACAATTTTAGTATACCTGTATCCAGATTTTTTTCTTGTATCTTGTAGTTTTACCTTAATACAGTGTTTAAAATGCTGAATTTCAGATATGGGTAAGATGCTACGGTAAATATCAAGCTTAATATTCTTCTTTCCAATAAATATTTAAAAAATACTTATGTTAATGAGGTTAATCTGTCTGATCGATTCCTAACAGTTCTTAACAAATCAAATCAAGTTTGATCAAATAAATAGTTTAACGGGCATAAATTAACAAAATTCTTATGGGACCACAAGGTAAAATAAAATTATTTAGCTACCTCAGGTAGTTCAGATGATAAGGACCAACGTTTACTGCAAGAGGTCTCTATGTGTCGCAAGTTCGATGCTTGTGACAGTGACAATAAATATTAATTTAACCATTTTGATTTGATTCTTAGGAAAGTCTTTTTAACAGGATTCTGTCTATTTTGAACTACTGATTTTTCAAAATAATAACAGGATTTGGATTTAGAATCATTTTTTTTTATACATACATCTGCATCTAGATACAATTTTATTTATTTTTATTTATTCAAAAAGACGGAACAAGTCCAATATACAAACTAGTTACAATAGTAATAATAATGAGTATAGTTATAAAAATTGTTGAATAAATCGGGATTTGATTTTTCCAACAGTTAGGGCAGCCTTTGATATTATTTACTAATTTATATATAGAAACACCCGCCTGTGAGTGTTTCTTCTGAAAGTCCGAGAAGTAATTTGAAATTGTGAACTTATAATACCATAATTAATTTTGTATGGGAGTGTACCACAGCGAATGGCTAATACCCGCAAAAATAGTTTTTGAAATCTATATATTCTATCAATCGTGATGCTATTTATTGGGGACCAGATAATGGAGCCGTTTTCCAAAACAAGTCGGACCAATGAGTAATATAATAATTTTAGGGTATAAAATTTGTGGAATATCTATGAATGAAATATAATATTTTATTTGCTCGTTTTAACATTTCTTCAATGCGTGCTTTGAAATTCATTTTTGAATCGGCTATTATACCTAAATCTTTGATTTGATTATCTGATTTTAATGGAAAATTTTTTAAGTATATTTTTGAGACGGGAGCTAGGTTTTGACAGTACTCATAATATCTGTATGTATATCTTTATGAATATCTAGGTACAATTTTCAAGTATCAGGTTCAGCACTAAGCTTAAGAGTATGAAGCAATACTTTTAAAAAATATAAATTATATTTTTTGTACTAAGGTAGCTCAGCATGATGTTAAAACATTTGGCGTGCTTATTTATTTTTTATCAGTTCATTATTATTTAATTAAAATAACTAATCGGTCTAGTTATTTTTTTGAGTATTTATTATCACTTCATATCGGGAATTCTTCAAACTGTCCAATTCAATTAATAACTTGGTCCATGGCATATACACAGCTCATTTTGTATACGTTCAAAAATGAGTTTGTTATAGAAAACCATAATACAAAACGTACTCATCTATTATTGCAAATACAATACAAGCGGTGTCATATATTAAGTTATCAAGTCTATTCAACCAAAAATTAAACAGAACTAAAACAAAACAAAATTTATTTTCTTTTGTAACAATATCTCCATATTTTGATGATGAAATGCTTTGTTTAATCAAACGCAACAAGTGAACTATTTTAGTTTAAAATAAATTTTTAACGAATAAATGTTGGTTAAATGCGGCTTTAAAAAAATTCGAAGCATTATACATTCAAAAATAGAAATAGACTAGTTAGTAATAGGCACTAAATAATAGTAGGTCGATTATTTTAATTACTAATTTATAGTTTTTGATTAAAACTATACACAAAAAAATTAGAATAGTTTTTCAATTTTAATCCTACATCATACTTTTCTATGATAATTTTCAAGTCATAAAATTTTTATCACAGTCATATTAAAAGAAAATGTGAATATTTTAGTGAAAACCATTCAAATTGAAATAAAAAATCAATTATAACCAGAAAAACTATTATAAATACTTCATTACCAAAAATAAAATTAATTAAATGGTCATCTAATTTTAATTGGAAATATTACATAAATTCCCAATTTTAAGAAATATTGTTAAAATTTTAATTAAGATGAAATTAATTTCTGTGCAACTGTTTACAATCATTTTAGTGTCAATTTACTGTTTTCAGGTAAGATATTTTTGTATTCAAAAGTAAAAAGTAATGTAATTAAGAAACTAATAATTTATGTAGTTGTTATTATATTTCTTAATCAAATACCCCAAAAGTGAAAAACTATAAAATCCGGATTTAATTAAAAAAATAATTTTTTTAAAAATTAAACCCAAAAATTTTTCTTAATTTTACTGTTTTCAGTCTAGTATTGATTTGAGTTATTTACTTTTAATTAATTAAAAAACTGATATTCTAACTATTTTATTTGAAATAGACTAATTTTGGTATAATTTTAAATATTTGTTTTTTATTATTTACTATATTCAAATATCGTATCAGAAACACAAAACAATCGTTTTTTGTTTACAGTATTTTAGTATAGTGTATCTTATTAATATTTTTAAATTTAATGTGATTCCTTTCACAAAAGAGTATCCATTTTTAACCTGTATAATTTATTCGATATTTAGAAAATATAAGATTGTTAAACAAAAATATTAAAATAGTATGAAGTTAATTTTTTATTAAAACTATTATTTGTGTTTTAAAATGAAAAAATTATTACTCAAATTGCAATGAATTATTAATTAGTCCAAAAAGAAAACATTCTTAGAAAAAACATATTTATTAAAACCGTATTTCTAATTCGCTATAAATAAAATTTTTTTTAATATTAAAAATACATTGTGTAAAAACACCCTTTCCAAGTTATTTTTTTTTAATTATTCTTTTTTATTTATTAATAACGTCCAAATAGACAAAATCTCTTCAAATATTTTATTCCGTTTTTCATGTATAGCAGTAAGGATAAATTAGAACATTCGGATAAAAATTTATTGAAATTTTTGTTAGAAATAATTATCAAATATGTTCTCAACGAAAACCTCTTTTTGTTGAGTTTCTGCTTTAGGAAATGCTAAATCATTCCAACTAACTTACATTCTACTTTAGGAATGCTAAATCATTCCAACTTCATATTTTTTTATAACTTGGGTCACAAGTGAAAATACTGTATGAAATTTTCATTCAATTTTGAAAGATTTTGAAAATTTCCTGAAAACTATTGTTCCCAAGAAAATTCAATTTAATATATCAAAAATTTTAGAGAATTTTTAAAATTGTAGCTGTTTAAGTATTTTTTAAAACAAAAATCCCTGTCCCTTTTGAACAGGATTGTGAAACAGGATACTTCAAATTCTTTTAAGATTCTTGTAACCTGCGGAAATGTGTTTTATTTAAAAATAATTCACAAATTAAACTATTTTTAAAAAATGATTGCCGAATTAGAGTTAAAAATTGTTGAAAACAATTTCAATATATTTAAATAAAAATTAATTTTTAGTCTTCAAAATTAGTTTACTCTTTTTAAATCAAAAGATACGAAAAGTTCTTTAGGATCTAGATTAATGAATATATTTAACTAGGCACAGTGGCTATGAAGTTTTTATTTTTTTCCACAAGAAAATAATTTGAAAATAAATTCTTATAACCAGGTTCGAAAATTATAAAACAAACAAAAAATTTATATAGGATGAAACTCATTGGAAACGGAAGAGAATATAACAAAACTAAAAGGAAAAATAATTTACGGACGATCTATGGTCGGTGAGTGGAAGGGGGGTGGGTTTTAAGGGTGAAACACGGATTATTTCGATTTCCCGCATAACTATAAGTCCTATGGATAAAAGTTCTAGGTAACAAAAAGATCTACAACTTTTGTATTAACACTTTTATTACATAATATCAATATTTTTTGTGAAAAATGAAAATAACCATTTTATTTCTTTTACAAAAAAAAATGTTTTTTCACAAATTTTTTTTATTCCAAATACACTGTAATTTTTTTATTTAAAATATTTATTTTTCACCTTATTTTGAATACATATCGAAAAAGCACCCTAATTTTTAATTTTGAGGTTTTGTGAAAAAAGTGTAAATACAAAAGTTGTAGATCTTTACCTACCACTTTGCCACTTAACTTTTTTCCATAGGACTTGAAGTTTTTCAAAAAATCGAGATAAACCATTTTTACCCTTATCAAACTCACCTTCTTCCACTTCCCAACCTCAGATCGCCCGTAAATTATTTTTCCTTTCATTTTTGTTAAATTCTCTTCCGTTTCTAATGGATTCGATTCTTCTATAATTTTTTTTCACTTTTTTCCATTCTTAATGGCTTCTACCCTGATCTACTACATAAATAAGAGAATATATAAAATACATTGTAAATGTTAAAATTGATACTTGTGATGTAAGCACCACACGGTAGTCACAATACAAATTAAGTTCTAACAACGCAACGCTAGTTTTAACTTGTCTACTATCATTTATTTTAGGGAGTATCAATGGAATTTATGGAAGACGAACGATCCACTTCTCTTCCTATTAATCCATCTATTTCTTCTAATGTTTTTAATCCATCTTTTACAGCTAATCCCATAGACCGTTCCAACTCTTTCCGTCGTTTTAATCCATCAAGTACTTTCAGTTCTTACATTCCCTCCAGCACTTATAGTCCATTTATGCGTTCTAGCTCATACTTGCCTTTTCTTTCCTCTAGTACTTTTAAAATTGTCAATCCTTCTGAATACACAAGTTCAGCGAACTCAGCGCAATTTTTGGCACATCAGCCAACAACATCATCATCTATAAAACCGATTCAAGAAATCGGTGATAGTGGTTTAGAAGAAATTGAGGGTAGAAAATTTTTTAAAGTATCGGATGTGGTACCAGCTATTCTAAATATTCCAGCATTAATTACAAATCATTTACAGGTAGTACTGGTATTTTTTATTTTTTTCTGTGGTAATAGAAACTTAAATTTTGAAAGTAACTATTTGGTGTTTGACTCTCGATATTTTATGGGTGACACACGTGACACGAAATTATAAATACCCGGTAATCGGCTACAGAAGGGGGTACAGAAAGTGTAAACTTAAGCTAATGTAAGGTTTGTAAAAGTAAAAAGAACTTAATTTTCTAAAAAACGGATACAGGGAACTCTTCTCTAAGAGTATATATATTGAAATTAAAAAAAGAATTTAGTTGTAAAATTAAGTTGTTTTTTACTCTTACAAACCTTACATTAGTTTAAGTTTACACTTTCTGCACCCCCTTCTGTACCCGATTACCGGGTATATATAATTTCGTGTCACGTGTGTCACCCATAAAATATCGAGAGTCAAACACCAAATACCGGTTGTCCCAAACCAAGGTAAACTTTACATGGGACAACATTAATTTTTGGTTCAATCTATCTATTTCAAATTTTGAATGCAATCGATACAAGATAGTTTGGTAAAATGGGAAAAATTTTTTTTAAACTTTTTTCTTTGAAAATTGTCACAGCAACGTATGACCGGGTCTGTTAGTTTCCTTTCTAAGAGTTATGTATGTAAACTATCTTGCCTACTAGTCAGATGTTTTGACTACAAGTCGTTTTTACTAAACAATATATATTAGAGGTGACAGGTGGCATACGACAACGCTAATCCTCTGAACATCACTTTGTCTAATTTCGAATAATCTTTTCTTGTTTCGTGCTTTTAAGGATACATTATCGTAGTATTATTTCTTCTTAACATTTTTTTTTTTTTTTTTTGAACGAAGTTCTTTATTTAAAATATTTTGTGGTTGGTGAATGATTATGATCAATGTAAATATTTTCTAACTGTAATCAAATATATTAAATGAACACATACATATACACTGCTAAAAATCAAAGCCCTCCTTTTTTGGTCTTGAGTAGTCGGGATAATTATTTCAAATCAATAAATGATATTATCATGCTTAAAATGTTAATTATACGAGTAACGCTTAATTTATAACTTGCAACATTGTACAAGGGCGTCGAGTACATTTTTCAGAAATTTTGTATTTTGTATTATAATATATTGATTTTGATTTCGATGAAAAATTTTAAAGTTCTAAAACTACTGTCAGTGACGGTCACGCGAGTTGAAAAAAAAATTTTTATTCGTTATACCCTGATATATAAGATATACCCAATAAGACGTATTTCAAAAAAATAATAATTTTTAACCTACTCTGTTTCTGTTCTTACTTCCACCATATTTTTTTAATTTTTATTTTATGAAGCCTATAACACTCGGACTAATAATAAATCGATGGACACCTCATTCATCAAAGTTAGTTCAGTAGTTTAGATGCTTTAATGGTACATTCGTACATACCCACATAGATACTTATATACATAGACTGCTAAAAACATAACCCATCCTTTTGGCTTTGCCACAGTCTATATATCCGTTTATTGTTATTTCAATAAAAAGTGGATTTATTGTTATTTCAATAAGTTGGATAACTGTAAGTGAATTCGCATGTCGATTATACAACAACCTGCAAAATATTATTTTCTTCAACTTTTTATTCCATTCCGGTTTTGCTTCCTTTCGTATAATTTTCATAAAGCGAATTATTTATGAATGCAAAAACAAATTTTAGGTCCCTAATTATTGGGAACAAATAAGCATACCCAAAATTAAAAAAACAAATTTCAAAAATTTATGAATGAAACTTATGAAATATTACGATAAATTACTCGAGTACTTAAAGAAAAAATTGATTATATTTTACTGCCCCATTCGCAAGTTAGGAGTTATAATAATAAATTAAAAAAATATATAAAGATTTACAGAAGTTTTGTTTAGAAAATTTTAGAAATTTGGAATTCAAAAACTCAACTTTTTAAGAATTAATGGAATGGAACGAAATTTTATTCGAACAGTCAGATTATCTGTGAAAATTTTTATAGCTTCTTTTACCTAAAAAACAGATTTCTCTTCAGTTCATCTATAATTAATATACTCCTTTTATTTTTAGGTAACAAGACGTTTAATTGTTAATTTCCTTGTGGTAATAGCTAATACTATTGATTTATTCATATCCAGTGCTCAAATGGGTAAATCAAACGTTCATATTGACCTAGTGAATATTGGGAAAAATTACATGGAACTCAAAGAATCGTACTTGAATTTTGTAGAACTTGTGAGTAATGATTTAAGTAAGTATTAAAAATTCCTCTAAAAATTATGAAATGCAATTTTTTCTATATTTCTTTAATTTTTTCTAATAGTCGCGGTGTCAACTCAAGTACGAAAGTTACCAGGTGTAGAACATTTCAAATTTATTTTTGAATGGCCATTGGAAATGATACAAACCGCGAAAAATTTTTTGATGAGTCTCGTTAAACCTGAGGATCCTGATTTTCAAATATAGATATTTTATAAACCTAATAAACAATAAAGAACCTAAAGTATAGATTTACTTTATAATATGTATATTTATATATAATTGTACCTAGTTTAACAGATATTCGCTGCAATAAACATACTTTTTTAAAAGCAACCAAAAACAACTATATTTTAAATATAATAAATTGAGGAAGGTTAAACATTAACAAAAAAATTCGTTGTCAATTGAATTCTCAACTAATTTGGTAATATAAACAAATTTATATATATTAAAAGAGTCTTATAATAAAAGAGTCTTACCCCAAAAAGCAACAGCAAGTTGAAAATTGCTTAAATAATTATACAGCTCTTCTTACTAGTTACCAAAAAAATTACTAAAAATGAATCGTAGAACACAATTTTTTATACGCATTAGTAAAAACTGGATTAGTATGGAGAGAGTGACCATCATGCAAGTTGATGGTCAAAAAAAAGATAAGCAAAGAAAACAACTAACAGCGTTAGTTGTTTAGATACTTGTAATATGATTCAGTATCAAGTTTTGAACTATTTTTATCATTAGCATTCGTATAATACTCTTAATATCCAGTCTATTCAGATATAAATACACATATAGGTAATAATAATATTTTTAACTATATGTGTTTATTAGCTTATTTTGTATGTAAAATTATAGCGAATCCAAATATTTTGTTTTAAAAAATATTTTATGGTATAAAAGTTGGAACATGGATCCATTTCAAAATAAACAATGGATCCAATCTAGGTTCCTTTAATGTGAAAAATATATTGGGTAACATATCTGCAAAAGAGTGTATCACACAAATTTCCAAACTATTGAGTAAAGGAGTACAAACCTATTAAGTGTTAAGAATTATATTAAGAATTTTCATTCATCTCATATACATACATCTATTAAAAATATTTAATTGTATGTGTGGATAAGCATTCAGCACAATATAAAGTAGATAATAAACTTGAATAGTTGGAGAAAAATAGGTAAAAAGAGGATCTAATATCTTATTTTGTTGAAGCAGGACGGATTTTGAGCAAACATGGCTCATTTTATTCCTAATTTAAATTTAGAAAAAAAGTTTCTCTCCCTTAAAACACTACATTTCGAAAAAACTTTATTGCTAAAAAAATTTATTTATTGAAAATACAGTTATCCAAATAGTTTTTGAGGTCCTTGAACACCAAATTAACGATAAAGATTCAGAAAAATCAACATGGCCTAATTTTAGCCCCAAAACCAAAAAAAAGAAAAAACAAAATAACAGTTAAAACCAGTAGTAACCAAAGGGATTTTTAAAGTCGCTGAATACACTAATTGTGATATTACAATTAGTGATGAACATATTTTGTAAGAAAACAGGACCAATGCCAAGATTATCTAAACACCCGAAAGATAAAGACTTTACCAGTAAGACTGAGACAGATACAAGTATTTGGTAAACAGATACAAGTATATAAATTCTAATATAATAAAAAGTTATTTTTTATTTTATTCATAGCATCAAAGCCTCCCTAAAAAAACTATTACCAAAAATATTCAAATACATAAATGTATATAAATTAACAATAACAAGAAAAAAACATAATTTCACTAAAGGCTCCTTGAGAATCAGTGCAAATATTAATCAGTTTGTACAAATTTCTTTAAGAAATTTAACTGTTTGAAACAATATGGATTTCATAAATAATAGCTCATTAAAAGTTATTTTTTCAGTAGAAACATTTTTCAAAAAAATCTGTATATAACACAGCTTTAAATACAAGAGAAACAATATTGTTCGAACAACTTTTTCAAAGTGTCATAGCAAACTAATGAAAGCAATTATTTTAAATTATAAATGCCGCTATTAAATTGTAAGCTATTTCGGCGTATTAAGGAATTTGGATATTGCAAAAAAGTGTGCGAGTTTTTCTGACCGAAAAGTCCTACTATTATCTGTTTGGAGTTCTGCCGGCGGACCTCTCTCAGAAAATACTTCAGATAGAACGTGCATCAACTGATCTCGCCTTATTTTGGCTTGTTTTACCAAAATTCATAAAAAAAATCGAGGCGCCACGGATATCGTAATCTCCCCAGAGAAACCATTTTTATGTGATATTTGTAATAAAACATTTACTTGGAAAGGTATTTTATTTGACCATAAACGAATTCATAATGGAGAAAGCCCATTTGCATGTGATATTTGTAAAAAAACATTTAATAGAAAAATTAGTTTACTTTGCCATAAACAAATTCATAACTAAGTATATAACATATATAATTCAATATTTAGAAAAAGAATTCTAATACAATTTTCAAGTTTATATTACAGCAACTTCTTTTATCGCCCAGATAGAACGTGGTGGGGTGTGTAGAAGAAAGCTCACAAAGTGATAAAGCATATAAAACGTAATCCAGAAGGTTTAACACCAATACATTACCGGTATCAAAATTTCTAGGTAAAAACCTTTAGGAATTCCAGCAGAAACTTGAAAAATAAATTCGAGCAGAAAACTGAAATAATTAATAGGTCCTCGTGATTGCACATAGAATTTACTACCCAGTACTGACAGTACTACCGCAGAATGTTGATGCACACGTATTAATACACTAACATTTCTACACACATACATTGGTGATATTTTCCGGCATGTTGTTTAAAAAAAAGTCAAACAGGGGGCCAACACGGTCTTATATAGAAGGACTTTGTACCTTATATTACAAATTTGTGACTGTTTTTGTAAACATTATGGCGGAATTAAATTATCGTGTTTATGTCACATAAATAGCACAATTTAAACCATTTTACAAGATTTAATTATTATTTTTTGTTAAATGAATATAATTTAAACACAATTCGAACACAAATACCAAAATTTATTTCGTTAAAAAAAATCAACACTTGTAAATTTAATACAACTATTAAAAATACATTTTCGACTGTTATTTGATTTGTGGGGTGTTGTTTTCACGAGTCGGGTTGGTTTTTGGCCTCTACTTCAACCTGTGATTAAACTACCCATGGATAACTCGAAACATAGTCGAAAAGTTGTATTCTTCATTTTTGTCTTATTTTCTTGTTTTACCAAAATCCATCCAAAAATCGAGGCACCACGGATATCGTAATCGAGCCAATTGCCAATAATAATATCGTAATCGAGCCAATTGCATATTATTCTTTATTTAGGAAACATTCAATATATTTATATTAAAAATAAAAGTGAAGAAAATGAGTGACGAAATTAAAATTTAATAAGTTTAGTAGAGAATTAAATAATTCTTGAACGCAGCCTTGAAAAATTAAGCATTAATTAAATTTGATTGTTGCTTTTTTCGATTTTTTCAAATTATTTGCTAAATTAAGTTTTTAAAATTAGTTTCATACAAAGCTAATAGATAATTAAACAGTCTACAAAATGAAAAGTTCAAGGTTAAAACACAAACATGGAGATTTTTTAAGTTTACAATAACTTTTGCAACAC